>PVIW01002275.1:0-228871 GCA_004026585.1 Noctilio leporinus | reverse complement strand
GCAGTGGTCAGGGGGAAAGGGGTTGGGGGGAGGGGGGAGGCAGAGTCAAAGAAGGGGAGCAGCTTAGACAAGAACCTAGTATAAAGGAACCATGGACATGGACAACAGGTGGGATTGACTTTGGGGGGAAAGGGTGGGTGGGGAGGGGGACAGAGGGGAGCAAAAAAGGGATGGATGTAATACAACAACAATAAAATTTTAAAAAAAACGTAAAAAAAAAAAATACAACTTGTTTATGGATTAAAAAAAAAAAAAAAAAAAAAACAGACTGAGTAAATTCTATCACCTTGACCATGATCAATTTGCATTTCCTTTTTATTTACCAATGTTAAAGAACACACATACTTCAGCCAGTATAATATATAGCTTACAGTAGGTATTCAATAAATATTTCTTTTCTTTTCTTCTAGGTAAGCTGAACCAAGAAAAACCATGGTCCTTAATATATTAAGGACCATGTAAAGATCTGTATTTTCCATAAAGAATAACATTCACCATCCTTTTTGGTACCAGGGACCAGTTTCCTGGAAGATAATTTTTCTATGAACTGGGGTGGAGAGGGGGGAGGGAGGGAAGTGAGAGCTGGGTTGAGATGATTCAAGTGCATTATATTTAAGCTCATCACCTGCTGTGTGACCTGACAGGTCCTGACAGGTTCCTGACAGGTTCCTGACAGGTTCCTAACAGGTCTGAACCGGTACCAGGCCATGGCCCAAAGGTTGGGGACCCCTGAAACAGAATGTTTTGCCTGTAAATAACCTTGACCCTACTAAGCAAATATTATTATGCATATTATATTATTAAATTGTTATAATAAATTATGTTTTACAGTTACTTATAGTAATGTGCTTACATTGTTATGAAAATTATATATTTTTTGTATCTTGACATATAATCCTTTGCATCTCTATTTTTTTATCATAACATTACTTTTTTATTGTTGTTCTATTACAATTGGCCTTGACCTGCCCATCTTCCCCTCTCCCACAGTCAACCCCCAGCTGTTGTCCATGTCCATGGGTCATTTATACTAGTTCCTTGATTAAACCCTCCGTCTTCTTTTCCCCCCTTCTTTCCCCTCTCTCCATCCCTCTGGTCATCAGTCTGTTCCTTGTTTCCATGCCTCTTATTCTATTTTGTTCATTTGTTTATCTTGTTCATTAGGTTCCTGTATTAGGTGAGATCATATGGTATTTGTCTTTCGTTGCCAGGCTTATTTCACTAAGCTTAATATAGTCCAGTTCCAGCCATGTTGTTGCAAAAGGTAAGAGTTCCTTCTTTCTTTCTGCTACGTTGTGTAAATGTACCACAGTTTAGCACCTTTAACTTCTTGGAATCTCATACTAAATAAATTGCAAATAGGTATACTCTTTTTAAAAACTCGAATGCATTATCCCACTTTACCAACATCAAGCAACTACTGCAGAGTCTTAATGACTCTTAGAGAAGAAGAAATCATTGCCTTGTACCATGGATTAAAGCTATGCAGAATAGAATAGGAATCTGAGGAAAGTCTGGTATCTATACTACCACACACATATACATACATACAATACTGAGTTAAATATAAAATTGGTCTTAGTATAATATAATTGGGTAGACTGGTCGACTGTTGCAGCCAATATGTAACTGTAATTGCCAAAAAGGGATCCACATGTTATACTTTCAGGAAAACTAATTCTATTGCTTTTGTGTTCACAGGGCTCAGTACACTCCCCATAGTCAGTAATTATAAAGTCATAATTGTACAGGTTTCTAAATGTCATAAGTCTAATCTGTACCTCACCTAATTAGCCAACATGCTAGACTAATTAATTTGTTCATTGGGGCTTTGGAATAAATGAACAAACACACAAATAAACAAATAAGTAGTTGCTAGGAAAACGAGCTAACATTCCTGGTGAATTCTGAGATCACTTATATGCCATGTTTTCTCCCATGTCAAGCATCTGTTTAATGTAATTATTCATAATATGTATAACAAGAGCTTCATTTATTACATTCAACAAACAAGTTAAGCCATATTCTATTAAAATATAAAGCTTTAAATATATATTATTCATAGTTATTAATAGGAAAACCAGTGTAAACATTACCATCCCTGCCCATGTTTATGCGCGCCTTCTAACACAACTACCTAATGCAGAGTGAGCTTTGTTTAAGCAGACTGTCAGTTACATGCAAGGTTTCTTTTTTCCCCTCCTTTCTCTCTTTCCTTGACAAGTGTTGTTTGATGGATGTTGTGAGGTGGAGGATGTGGTGTCTGGTTGATGTGCACTGGGTAAGGAAAATACTGCATTCTCAAGGAACTGGAAGAAATTCTTTCTTGACAAAAGAAGCAAACATTAGAAATGAACTCTCTGAATATTGCAGCAATAGATAAATGGATGAAACCTTAGAAGTAATACCTTAATTTTTCTACAACAAAAATGTGTCCAGTAGTTCCCCAATGAAAGGATCCCCAGGTAAGAACAAATCTTAGTTTTATGTGCATCCTTGCTGCTACTGGAGTTCAAACCTCAAAGGATACTTGCTTCTCTCACAGACACTTGGTCTATGGCTGAAAATAAAATACCAGTGCAGTTAACCATATCTGAAAGGTACAACAGGTATAGTATGCAGCAGTTAAGTAGGCCAGCAAACTTTCCTGGAAAAACTACCGATTTAGTTCATAAAGAATGCCTGCTCTTGCCCTGGTTAGTGACACAGTGGATAAGGTGCTGGCCTGCGAACCCAAAGGTTGCTGGTTCAATTCCCAGCCAGGGCACATAACCAGGTTGCAAGCCAGGTCTCCAGCCAGGTCTGTAGCTGGAGGCAGGTGAAAGGCAACCATACACTGATGCTCCTCTTCCTCTCTGCCTCTCTCCTTTTCCCTCTCTCTAAAAATAATAAATAAAATCTTTTTTAAAAAATGTCTGCTCTGAAATATTCACCCTAAAATTAAGAATCATAAGACTTCTTCTACAAGACATAAATGCCAAGCCAGACCCACAGGGCAAATTTAAACTGCAATGTTTTAGGGTCTGAAACCTCTTGAGTAATTTTGAAGAATGCCTAGTCTGGAGTAATAACTTTGAGCATTACATGATCTTAGAAAGACTCAAGAATTATGCATCTGATCCCAAGGTGAGGACAGATTGGTGGAAAAATTGCAGAAGATGCTGTTTGGAAATTAACACATTGTTGACTGGCAATTTTATACAAAAGCTAATGCAAGTTCAAGCATGAGTTAACTTGTTATTGGTCAACAATGTTTGGGTGTTATCGGTCAACAATGTTGGTATTTTTGTAACTGGTCAACCATGTGTTAATTGGGAAAGGTCTTGAGATCCAGCCTTCCTTGAATTCAATAAGGAAGCTCCTTTAGTATTTTCCCAATACATTCCACACCACTTGGAACCTTCTAAGATTAAGTTTTAACTAATCTAAACATGGTTCCCCAGAGGCAGAAAAAAATTGAAAAATTGTGTGAATATGGTATATATGTGGATACATATGCATATAGAAATAGAGATTCTTGAACTTGATCTATAAATGTAAGACAATTTTTTATGTGAAATACTTTAAATGTTCTCCAAGTTCTATAGGTAAGGATGATAGTTATACTATTATTGGTGTTACCATTTTTCCACTAGTTTCATTCTGAAAATTCAGTTAAAACCCCACTGGGACATGATGATTAAAAAATTTGACTGGAATATGTGGGGTCACATTAGAGCAAGAGTAATGGCTGTTAGGTTGCCTCAATCCTGATTGTCTTCACTTACTTTCCATTTCAGCAGCCCATTCCCCTGATCCATCCTCTATTTAGACATTAGACACTAAACTGTGTTCCCCTCAAAATTTTATGTAGAAGCTTTAACCCCCAATGTGATGGTGTTTGTAGAAACGGTCTTTAAGGAGGTAATTCAGGTTAAATGAGGTCATCAGAATAAAATCCTAATCTGATAGGACTGGTGTTCTTACAAGAAGAGGAAGGGAAACCACCAATTGGAATGCATATAGGGAAAGTCATGTGAAAATGCAGCCATCTACAAAACTAGGAAAGAGGCTTGGGAGAAACGAACCCAGTTGGCACCTTGATCTTGAACTTCCGGCCTCCACAACTGTGAGAAAATAAATGTCTGTGGTTTAAGCCACCCAGTGTGGGGTTTTTTGTTAAAGCAGCCCTAGCTGACTAATACAGTAGGCATGACCTTGGAGTCTAAACACTTCTTTCACTGCAACAGCCTATCTTTCCAGCTTACCATTTTTTCATTCCCAATGCCTTTCTCTCCAAGTCACTGAAATTTCTAATCTCCAATGGTTGCTTTTCTTCTCACTTTAGTCTTTCTCCACCCATTCATAATGTACATCCAATCTGTAGGAAGCTTGTACACCTGCCATGTGACAGTTTGAGCACATGTTACCAGAAATAAGTGAGGAACCTATGACCTATCTCTTCTAAAAACCTCTTAACCATTAAACTTAAGTGATTATCCCACTTAAAATTTTACCCTGCCTGCACTTACCTTACTAAGCAAGTTACTACACCCCAAATATGAATTGATAAAACGATTTATTTTCTCCACTTTAACACCTATTCCAGTTCCAGCAAACAGTGCTGAAGACAATCAAGTTTAACCTGGCATCACCACGGATTTGTGCTGCCTACATTTCTGTTCAATTTCCTTTCCCATTTTGCTCAATATCAAACATTTCACTTTCTCCTCCAAACTCCCCAAGTGTTATCAGTCTCTTCAGGTTTCAGCAAATGAGTTTACCTCCTGCTTCTCTGAGAATTTTGGGGCTTCAGAATTTTGCCTTCCCCTCACCTTAAAAGGGGCATTTTTTCCCATTCATTCCTGCATCTTAAACATTATTTTTCTCAGTTATTTCCTCTCTGCTTTCTTACTTTTTAAACATCTTGATTTTACCCTGTTCCAAGCAGGAATTTTTATGCCCCATTAATAAAATAAACAAACAACAAAAGCCTCAATCCTAAAATGACTTCCACCAACCATCTTATTTCTTGCCTTTCCTGTACAGCCAGGTTCAGCAGAAGACATCTATGTTTGATCTCTTCAATTCCTCATCACATATTCATGAAACCTTCCACTATAACCTGACATCAGCACTACCAATCTACTAAGTTGGGGTCACCAAATGTTTTCTGTAAAGGCCATTTCTCCCTGTATACCACTGGTGCCTTTCAAGCTACTACCCCAGTACTGGAGTTCAGAGGAAGTGAGCCTGAGTAGGAAATGCTTGGGGTTCCAGCAGTTTCTTCCACTGACTCAATCCTTACTGGTTTTCGCAGCCAGAAGTTGTGGGGACTTATCTTTCAGGCACTGAAACTCTAAGCTTGAGGGCCTGATATGGAGCTGGGACTCCTCACTCTTGAGATATCCCTCCCAAATTTTATCCACCACACATAGGTATAGGACCAATCTGTTCTGCATCTCCTACAAGTCTGGATGGATGTGGTTTCTTCATTCTGTAGTTGTCAGGTTTCCATTCAACTCAATTTATGAGAGTTCTGAGTTGTGATGGTTTTATATTTTAGTTGTAATTTTGATGTGGTTATGGCAAGAGGCAAGCCATGTCTGCCTATGCTGCTATTTTGACCAAAAGTCCACAGCCCCATCTTTGATCCTTGATTTCTGTTCTGAACTTCATATATGGATACTTTTATATAGATATTCCAAAAGCATTCAAATGAAACTTTTCCTAGGCTGAAACATGCATGTACCCATTGATTTTCTGTCAATAAATAAACAACTATCAATTCATTTGTCCAGGCTAAAAAAACCTCATAAATTGTTCTACATAGATGTTTTCATGTTTCCATTCTTTCACTCTTTCTTTCTTTCTTTCTCTCTCTCTCTCTCTCTCTCTCTCTCCTTCTCTCTCTCTCTCTCTCACACACACACACATACACACACACACACACACACACAACATTCATCAGTACTATTGAGTCTATTTCCTCAAAATGTCTGATATCTACTTACTTCTCCCCAGCCCCACTACCTTAGTTCAGGTCTTGACTGTTACTGTCCTGGAGTACTATGCTAGCCAGCCATGCTGGTTATTATTTACTTCCTGCAGCTTCCACCTCAAGACACTTTCTCAACATTTACCTGACTTTCCCTATGTCTAAAGCAGCTAAACTCTACTTACTGCAACACCCACCTTTCCTTCTCTGGTGCTTCTTCTGGGTTCGGTTTCTGGTAATAAGCACAGGGTAGTAACAGCTTCCTGCTGTTGTGGTTCCCTGGGTGCTTTGCCATCCTTTGCTAATTCCCTGAACACTGTCCACACCCCTTTAAATAGTCCTTCAGTAATCTCTCTACAGTTAAACCCTTTGAAAGTGCCATCTGTTTCCTGCCAAGACTCTCTCTGGAATACAGTCTAACTCATGTTCCTGGTTCCAGCACATTCCCATCCATTACATGCTACCACTAGGCTAATACAGCTTAGTCACAAATCTGATTATAGTTCCTCAATGACCTACAGTGGCTTTCAAGTTAAAGCCTAGCTTAGCTCGCAAAGCCTTCCATGATTTGATCATATCTATCAATCTAGCCTTATCTTCTACACTCTACTTACCTTCCATAACTGATAACTATTTGCTGCTGCTCAAAAAAGTCATTTTTAATCCTCATTTTCTTTTTATTGTATGAAATTCTTAATGAAATTCTTACTCTCTCTTCAACTACTTAACTCCTACTTCTTCAAAATTCACCTCAAACATCCCCTCTTTGAAGATCTCCCATTCTTGTGTACATGACCACCAATGTATATACAGCAATCCCTCTTCTTTGCAGTTTTGCTCCCATGGCTTTAGTTATCCATGGTTAACCTGAGTCTGAAAATATTAAATGAAAAATTTTGGAAATAACTAATTCTAAAGTTTTAAACTGCACATTCTTCTGAGTAGTGTGATGAAATCTCTGGCTATTCTGTTCCATCCCATGTGGGGCATGAATCATCTCTTTTTGCAACATACCTATGCTATATACACTTTCCACCCATTGGCCACTTGGTAGCTATGGGTTATCAGATCAATTGTTGCCTAATCTCAGTGCTTGTGTTATTCTATGGCCCCAAAGCACAAAAGTAGTGATGCTGGTCATTCAGGTAAGCAAAAAAGAAGCCATAAAGTACTTCCTTAAGTGAAAAGATGAGTACAGTATAATAATATATTTTGAAAGAGACCACATTCACATAAGTTTTTTTACAGTATCTTGTTACAATTTCTCTATATTGTTGATTGTTGTTCATTTCTTATTGTCTAATTTATATATTAAGCTTTATTATAGGTATGTATAGAAAAATATATAGTATATATAGGTTCAGTTCTATCCATGGTTCAGGTATCCCCTGGGCTTCTTGGAACATCCCCCCACACATAAGAGAGGACTACTGTATACCTATAATATATTTATCAGACTTGAGTAGTAATTATGGATTAATATTTGGCTCCTTTCTAGTATGAAACTTCTGAGGGCAGAGGACAAAACTTATTTTACTTTGAATATCCCAGGTACAAGACAGCCTTTGACTGGTATATTCCTTCTCTCCTTTTAACAGAAACAAAATAAGAGAAGGTTCGCTCTCTTCTCTGATCATTGTTAGAAAGTTCATAAATATCTCAAAATTCTTATCTAGGGCTTGACTCTTTGATGTCACTCTACATAATGGAAAAAATAATCACTAGTTATTGTTCTCAGGCCAGAGTCTAAGGAATAATAGTGAAAGGACCTCTCTGAAGGTCATACTCTTACCTGCTACCCCTCTTGCAGTAGGTTGGCTCTTTCCAAAGCACATAGCAAAGAATAGGAGTCTGAGAGCAATAGGAAGACATTTTCAACAAAGTGAGCCAGCCAGACATGTACTAGAAATGCATTCCCCAATTCCTGACCTTGGAATTTGCATATTTGTATGCATGGTATACATGGTATCTTTAAGAGACTTGAGCATCAAGTTCTTAGGAGAGAGAAGCAACTAAATACTATAAAAAAACTGATTCAATCACTAATGCCATCATCCTGGTCTTTCTGTGCATGACTTAAAGAGAAAGAGACACAGATAAACAGACAGAGACACAGAGAAGGAGAGGGTTGAAATTCACTGATAATGTGACCTTATTGTCAATTCCCAAATGATCAATCTAATTGTTAATATATTCCTCTTTTTATAAGAGCACTTTCCTCTACATCTAAAGTTCCCATTTCAGGCAGCAGAAAGGGGTGAAGATGTGGTGGGGACCCTAGCCATCATTTTACCACTTTCACTCAGTCACTGAAAGCTCTTCACACCCTCAAATTATAGGCATGGTATCAGTTTGTAAATCACCATGGTAATAACTCAGAGAGTTCAAGAGAAAAAATCTAACAATGAAAATGAACAATGAGGAGTGTACAAGTTTCAATTAAACTGCTCAAAATAAATAAATACATTGTGCTTTCTTGAATCTCTGGGTGCTGGTCTTCTTTGCCTAGAGAGAGTAAGGACAGAGTAAGTAATAGAAAGGAAACTAGATGTACTGATTCAGATACAGCTAAAAAAATAAGAAAGATGGTCTGAGAACTAACAAGGGAAATAATAGTCAGTGACAAAGCAATACTGGATACTTTCAATAAAAACAAGCTAAATGAAAAAAATGTATATTTTTAAATTTTTTAGAAGAAAAGAAAATCTCCCAACAGGTTAGAGTTAAATACAAAACCAGTGACTAAAGTAGAGATGAACATGCATAGGAAATGGTTAACAGTCTTTTTTAAGTATCACCATGACAGTGTTTAAAATATCTGTCTTTCAATATTTTGGCAATAGCTTGATCAGGAACCAACAGGAGTTTTCACACAGTACCTTAAAAGCCTGTCTTATCCTTGGGGTTTCTGCAGCCAATGAAAGTTTGTCATGATGATGTAATGCTCCTGAGTTGTGTTTCAGCACCGAGTATGTGGTCACTGGATAGCATGCCTGAGATATAGGTAAGTTTCTGGATCAAATCTTTCTTTCCAGCCTGTTCCCCTGCTTAAACTAATTTCAGCAGAGATCATTTGTTTCTCGTCTATTTTACTATCTCTGAACAATTTTATTTTTAATGTGGGCTAAGGTTATTATAGAATTGTACAGACAGCTGGTAAACAAAATGATGAAATCTTAGAGTCAATTTTCCTCTATTATTAGTATAAAAGCTTTTACTCCTCAACCGTTTATCATCACCTCACAGGGAAAGAGCAGCAAACAGGGTTATGTTTTATTTGTTAAGGGAGCACTAGTCATTTAGCAAACAAGTTTTACTAGGAAGATATTTTCAGGAAGATGAAAAGACTTCTTCTGAAGGATTCACACCGAATTTAACTTATTGAGTGAATCCCATTGAACTGTGAGCAGGAAATAGTTTCAATGTTTATTATAAATAGAGAATATATAGGTCTTGCTCTTATAGAGGTTTAAGTCCTAAAGAAATACAGACAGACAGACAGTAAAAAAAAAAAAAATAGAGAGCACAATTTTTTTTTTCAGTTTTTAATTATGTTAAAAAATGTTAAAAAAAATAAAATTAAAAGTTGATAGATCTTTAGTAGCCTCAGAGTAACATGAAGGTAAATGGAGAAAAGTTAAATATAAATAAATAAGCCAGTTTCAATACAAGGATGTGCAGTTGCTTCTATACATAAGCACCTTTTTAAATTTGGAGTACTTTTAAAATCTGAATGAGGTAACCAGCACAGCCAATAGGTATGTAGCTTTTTATTTTCTTTCATTATACCCTCTGCAGATGTGGGAAATTTTTAAAGAACTCTTATTGAAATCCATTATTCTGTATATATTCAAGCAATGTGAATTCTAGAAAACAATTACTTAGGTAATTCAAGATTTTAAAATAGGAAAAATTAAGAGTGCTGTTGGGGAAAAGAGGACAAGTCAGGGACTGGGGCCACAGACAAAGCAGGAGGTTAATGATGCATTCAATCAGAGATGCTGATTGAATTATCCAGATATTAGTTATCTTTCACATTAATGCTGACACTGCGGAAACAGGCTCTGGGAAGAAAATCTAAAACAAGACTATGGAAAAGAATTATCTTCAGCAATGAGGAGCCACAGAAAATGTTAAGTGTAGAATTTCTAACAGGAAAAACGTTTTTTTCTGCTTTGTAGAACTTGGATGTCTGATGGGTACTGATGCATGCTTTCTTTTATTAAGAACTTCTCAGCTTTCTCGCCTGAAATGTACTCTGCTGTACCCTCAGCTGAGTTACCAATACACATCACTTTCCACCTTCCTTTCATTCACTTCACAGCCCGAAGCACCCTGTCATCTCTCTGCCTACTTCCTTTACCCTTACATGAAATCCTCCTCCTCTCCTCCAGTCCTCAGTTAACTATTTTTTCTCAAATTAATAACCCAAATCCCCCAATATCTGGTATTATAAAGTAATCTGTATATAATTTTTTGAACATTGATTAGTCAGTAAACATTTCCAAGGAAGGCTAACAGTATGGCCAAGGTGAAGAACAACGAGAATGACAGGAAGTGGCCTGCTTTCGGATGCAGAATGTATTTGGCTTTGGTGCAGCACGCTGTTGCTCATTACACCTGGGTTCTCTACTTTCACAGCTGGAAGCAGGAAGTGCACCCATGTAGAGTGAAACACTTATTAGTCCATCAAGTGGGCCTTTGGAAAAACCTAGAAGGAATCTGCCTGGGGTTCTGCTTGATCTAGGAAGTGTCTTTGATTCTCACTCTGAGATTCAGCTATGCAGAAAAATTCAGGAATGTTTAAACCTCTATTTCATAGGAGAGATACTGCTGAAGAAAAGACCTTAGGACATGATACGAGCACTGGTGGGGATCAATAACATGCCATTGTGATTCATCCTGAGGACAGAGCAGGCTGTGGAAAAGGCAATCCACAGTAGATTTCTTTGTACTCCTAACATCAGAAAGTTACGGTCCAATTGCAGCATTCCTGATATCAGAAACATATATCTACCCAAAAGACAGACTAGAGGATTTATAAGTTCACAAAGTCTGGTAACCCAGACAGGGAGTTTCCTTGGGAAAATCTGTACGACACTGTATATAATAAAAGAGTGTCATTCAATATTAAGAACTATTTTTAAAACATCTTATTTTTTATTTCATCCAAAAATAATTTTTGTTATTACTATTCCATAAATAGAAAGGGTCTAGGCTCATTTAGTTTACCTTTTTATCCTATCCATTTATTTCATAGAAGGGGAAGCACATTTAGTGCCACTGTTAGAAGGAAAGTATGACAATTAGCAAGGGAAAAAGGAGTTAGTACCACCTCCCCAGTGTGACTATTGGGAGGTAGTACACTCCCTAAATGTCTAGAAAATCAGGATGTGGGACCATATGTGACAAGGGAGGGTGGAACTTGAATAGTTATGCTCAATTCCAACTCCACAGTGAAGGCCCACAGCCACCCACCACGTGTCAAGCAAGAGGTGAGATTCCGAGTACACAAAGATGGAGAAAGCACATTTATATCCTTAGGGAACTTCTGGTTTCCTTTGAATGGTTAAGTGTTGAATAATAGAACAGGTACCCATCAAACACAGAGAAATACGAGTGTATGATGAAATCAGGGGGCCGTATGCCTTAGTTTGCTAAAGATGGCCCCAGTTTATGCCTCTTGTCCTGGTATAATTATCAATAGCACTTCTGTTCATTTCCAAAAGTTCATTGGCTTGTCCCTTACAGATGAAGAACCATTAAAAGATGTGAAATGAGTTAAAGGAAGAGGACCATTAACCTCAACAAGAAATTATGAGGCCCTGACCCAAGGCAGTGGTCACAGTGATAGGGAGGAGCAAACCACCTCTACTTTCTCTTCTTTTAGAAACAGCACACCCTCTTCCTTGGGAAGAATTTCTCCTGTCCCTTTGAGAGATAAGGGCCTTTGCTTTCTCCAGAACAAGGGTGAGCCTGTGCCCAATGAGCCAATGAGACTCTCTCTCCTGGAGCCTTGCCCGTTGGGCAGGATGGCGGGATGAGAGAAGACGGAGGGAAGCTTGGAGGACATTCCACCTGGCAGCAGTCAGTCCCCTGACAATGCTCACAGGCAGCTCCTGCTACAGAAACCCCCACAATGACCCTGCTCCCATTGTCTCTGAGTCCCTTCTTCAGCTTTCCTTCCATTCTGTGAGTTTCCCCATCACTTTCCAGTAAATATCTTTCTGGTTTAAAGTAGCCAGAGATTGGTTGTTTCTACCCATAAACCGGAAACCTGCACTGAAACCATTATTGCCTACATGCTGTATTTCTAAACAGAGGGGAAGAATGAAGGACAAGCAGGGTGACAGAATTACTAACTAGCACCTGAGCTGTTTTCTTTTTTACTCTGCATCCTAACCATTATTTTTGTAGGTGAACTGCGTGCATGTCATGACCCTCTTCTATCACTTTAACATAGTTGGTAAAAATGCCAGATCTATTTCACTGCTGTAATCATCATGTGCCAACTTATACCTAGAGTTGGAATTTGCTTTGAAAAAGGCAAATCGTCAGTATTAAATCTGAAGGTTCTTGCTTCTGCAGCTGAGAGTTCAGTGACCAGGATTTCTGTTTCCTTTCCTCTTGTGATGGTTCCAGTATGGCACATGGGATGCAACAGTAACAGGCTAAGATTTTATTTAAAACAAGCAAAGCAAAATTCATCAACAACCCTTTTCTTGGAGGTTATGCATGTGGAGGACCGGAAGTTAGTTTTTATTTTGGTGCCATTCTCCTTTAAACTATTCCAGGCCTGGAGTGACACCTCTGCAGTTATTACACAGCTAGATGGTGTGAGCAGGGACCTCACATGGCAGCCGTGTGTCTTCAGATCGGGGGACAAACGAACATGGGGAGGGCAAGGCTGCACGCTGTGATTGGCTGGATTTTGATGCAGCATGAACTCTAGCATCCTGAAATATGGAATGCAGAGAGTCTCCACAGGTGCGCTCCGCTGCAGTTCTTGAAAGGCATTTAAACTGGGTTTTGTAAAAACAAATGACATCATTCCTACATACCCTGGAAGGTTGCAGCCCTGGTGGAACAGCTCCCAGTTTCCCCTTTGCTCTTTATGTGGCTGATTGCAGAGCTTCATGTTTTTATGCTGCACATTTAACTGGCCAAATCTTGCAGGGAATAACTTTTCATCACTTGCCTCTAAAAATAATAAAATCCAAGAAGAAAATATAGTGGCATGTAAAAGTTCATTTCAACTTACATTGAATGTCTATGTGGCTGTTAGCTGGAGACATGACAGCACATGGGAAGAATTTTAGTGATTTGAAGGAAATAATAACAAAATGCCGTATTGGGTTCTGTCATCATGGAAATTATAACACTGATTTATTTTGGGTGGCCTTCATTGTATAGTGTACAGTGTGATGGGAGAAAAGGATTTCCATTTAGGGATGTTTTGGGGTTTGTATCATTAGCTGCAAAAGTAATCAGGGATCTGTTATAGCTAAGATAGTCAGCTAAGCACTATCTTAAAATACTGTTTTAGGTGTACTGTTTCTCATCGTAGAATTCTACAAAAAAAATAAACAGAATGTAGGCCCAAAAGTTTTTAAAACACAGGAAAGTTATCTTTCAAAATATTGTTTAAGCTAGACACCTAGAAATACAATAATGAATTTTCTTCAACATACCAAAATGTCATAGAAATTTTGTCATCAAGATAACACATGTTTTATAGTTATTTATAACTATAGTTAATAATACTATATTGTATATTTGAAAGTTGCTAAGAAAGTAGGTCTTTAAAAGTCTTCATCATAAGAACAAAAGAATTATAACTATGTGAGGTGATGTATGTTAACTAGACGTATGATAGTGATTATTTCACAATACCAAAAAATGTCGTACACTTAAAACCAGTGAGTAATATGTTACATGTAAATTATATCTCAATTTAAAAATAAATAAATAACAAAATAACAGTTTAATCATAGTCTTTACCCAAAGGAAGTCCCATAAAGTTTCCTATTTGTCAACACTGGTTCTGTAAGAGCTACTGAATGCGTAAGAAGAGCAGTGAGAACCCACCAAGGAACTTAAAGCCCATATGCTTTTCTCAGTGTTACCCCTAAGACCTAGACCTAACTATTCATTTTTCTTGAAACCAGTTTCCACAGCTAATTCAGGAAACTACTTTTCTTTATTAGTAGACTATTAATCTTTTCAGTTAAGTTCTCTTCAATGTGTTATCAGATGGCAAACAAAAAATAAATCTCAAATTACAAGGATAAATTTTATGTCAAAAACCATATAAAATGATTTGAACTGAGATGTGGGCATGGCACCATACACCCCTCAAACCTGCAGTGATTCACTTAGGAAACAGAGGCAAGATGGTGTTTGCCTTTCCTCTCTGAAGTGAAACCAGCCCAAGGAGACTCTAAAGTAAAAATGAAGAAATAAGTCCCTATGTCCATTCCTGCCCTCCCTCTTGAACATTAATTTAGATCTTTGTTCTTTATTCTTGGTTCTACATAGTTCCTTTGACCTTTAAACCTTAGAGGTCATTTTTGAGAACTCCCTTCTTGCTCCCAACATTATGAATCAAGTGATGGCAACAGTATACACACACAACAAAGCTGTATGCCAGCAATCAAGAATAATCTCTGAAATAAATAGAGATGTATTTACTAATCAGGAAAAGCAATAGACTGTTTGATTAAACAAGCATTTCTTTATCACCAAGGATGATATAGTTTTATGTCCATTGACCTCTTCAAAATTTTACTCTCAATCTAAACAAAAAAACAAAACAAAATAAAACAAAAGCTTTGAGGAAGTTTTTGCATAATTTTATTAATTCAATTATCTGAAATTTTTCACTTAATTCCTCTTATTGAACTAAAGGTGATTTTCCTTTTCTATATATATTTTTTCTAGTAGGGATATTTTTGCAAGTAGAGAGTTAGATTCCCAGGCTGGGAAAGAGAAAAATGATAACTTTTCCACATTTCTCTACTCTTTCTTTTGGCTCCCTTGAAATAATGGCACTAAGGAAACAAAACTAGAAGTTGGGGTTGTAGTGGCTGCTGGAGCCCTCCCATAGCCCAAACTCTCTTGAACCTGAAAAGAAAACATTTTAAAAGAAGTAGAAACTGGGGACATTCTTGGACAATTTCTAAGTTCTACTCCCTATGTCTTAAATTCACTCCCCAGTGTGCACCTGCTGAAAGTTTTAAATTAAAACTGTCTCTAGGATTTTCTAATGTTTCTAATGTCTAGGGAATACACTAGAGAAATGATGTTTCAGCATTAAGGTATTCCAGGTTTGCAAATATTCTGGCATATTCTAGATCTAAATAGCTTCAAGAGAATCAGAAATCTTATCAATTCTACAGATTCTAGATTTGAGATTTCCAAGAGGCCAGTAAAGCCAATAAATGAAGAAAGAAATGAATGAAGATAACTTCTATTGTGTATTCTTACCATCCCCATCAAAAAATTTTCTTACAGGTTGTAACTGCTTTGCTAAGGGGCTCCAAATATATTTGGGGTCACAGTTGCTCATCAAGCTACCAGTCTGTCATTAATTACAGAGGCAATTAGCTCTATGATTCTTCCCTCAAAGGTCCTTGTAGACAAGATTTCCCCTACTGAAATACCCAGAGGGTCTGCTACAATGAGCAGTTTTCAGAAACAGATAACCCGCAAAGGTTTTTGAGATTTGCCTGAGATGAGAGGAATGAGCTCTGTCACACTTCGTTCTGTTTGTGTAACAGCTGCCGCTGAAACTACTGTGTGGGGCAAAGGAAAAGTATCTTTAAAAGTCAAAAAGGCATCATTTAAGCAGTTTTCCCCCAGAAGGCAGCTTAACGGCTTCTCACAACAAATAATATGTAAGAAGAAAAGGATTTACTAGGTATCCAGATTTTGGAATTGTGTAGTTCTGAGTTCTGCTTTTATGTCACGAGGCACTACTACCCCAAGAGTCCATGCATGAGTGATTCTCTTGGAGAACACCTTTATCTGCTCCACATATTCTCTTCTAGTGAAGATCTCTATCCATGCTTTTAATTTGTATTTAAGTTGAAACCAAGCTATGGCAGAAGATTGCCTGAGATAGTACAGTATGAAACTTCAGAGAGAGACATATGTTAAAATCCCTATTCAAACAGTTATAAACTGTGTAACCATGGGAGGCTATTTAACTTTTCTGAATTTAATTTCTCTCTCTGTAAAGTGGGTGCTATAGCACCTACAACAAATAGCCAAGGAAATCCAATGACATAGTGTACATAAAGCATTTAAAAACAGGACCTGGAAAATAGTAACATGTGCTAGAAAATGAGCATTATATCTCTAATTCAGCGATTTTCCATTGGTGTGTCCCTCAAATATTTAAAACATCCAGGGGCACTGACCTCTTTTCCTTTAGAATGTCAGATAAAAAAATGGCAACATCCAACACAACAATAGCCATCTGTTTGAATGAATCAAACTTATAGCTGTTATGTTTTATTTTGTCACATAAGCAAAAAAGTATATTTTTGGTGTGCCACAGTATTTTAGTAATTAATGTATGGGTACCATGAGATGGAAAAGGTTGAAAATCACTGCTATGAGCTATTATTTTTATCTAGAAGAAGTCACAGAACTACTTTTCTCTATGTAGAGTTTCTAGAATATGTTATTAAAGCATCCATTTCTTTAAAGGACATACCATAGTGATTACATCCCTTAATTAAACAAATGCTTAATCATTTAGCTCAAGTCACTAAAGATTGTGAAATAAGGGAGAGTCTTGGCCACTGAATGGTTACAATCGAGTTGGTCAGCAGCCACAGCACAAATCCTAACGGTGCATCACAGCACAAGAGACGTGTGGTCACGGCGGTGTAGGAAGACAAGAAGGGAGTGTTAAGTTATGCCCTAGTAGGGAGGTTCAGGTTTCTAGAACAGAAAGAAGAGAGTCTATGCTCTGAAGAATCAGGGAGATTCACTGGGTGGAAGACAATGTGAAAAGTCTCTCAGCAGGTGAATCGGGAAACTGACATTCAGTGGGGCTAGGAGATGATGCAGTTGTGTGGATTAGAGGGAAAACAAGAAGAACGAGGTATAAGAGTGTCCCTATATCAGACTGGGAAAGTCAAAACTGATCAGACTGGAAATAAAAAGGGGGAAAAGTACTTAAGTTATTGAATGTTTACTATCATACCACTGGCTTTACCTATGTTTTTGCACCTACATCATGTAAAAAACACTCTGAGATGAGTAGTATTTTCCCTGCTGTGCGGATGAGAAAAGTACATCTCTCAGAAGTTAAGCGAGCTGCTCAAAGTGACATAAAAAGAAATTGAAGAAACTTGGATTCGAGCCCAGGTTTGTCAGATGACAGAGCTCATGCCAACCTCTATTTTAAGCCAGGAGAAGCCGCAGGGGTCTTGAAAGAAGTGACCTCATCAAAAAAAAATCTTTGAAAGGGAAGTATGGTGACAGAGCATAGGCTGGTGGATTGGAGGGAGATAATGCTGGATGGGGGTTGCGAGCTAAATTGGAGGCTGTCACAGCTTTGCTGGGGGAGAAAGAGGAGGAAGGCTCAGGGAGCCAGCTCCCCTGCAGTTGGAGAGGAGAAAAACATTTCTTAGAGATTCAGAGAAACGTGGCTACCAGTTGGAGGTGAACATGCCTCAGAGTAAAATCTCTGAACCCAGACAGGATCAAATGTGTGCCAGGAAGGATGAAGAGTGAAATACTTCATTAAAAATTGTTCATTGGGAAGAGCAGAACTAAACATGTGGCATTATGTCATCTAAAGTGTGGTCCAAGGCCAACAGCGCATCACTCTACCTAAAAGTTGGTTGCAAATGCCAAATTTCATACCCGACTCAGGACATCCTTAAACAATCTGCATTTTCACAAGATCTCCAGGTTGAAGAAGGAGGAGGGGGGCAGGGAGCGCTAATCTAGGAGAACTAATATTGAAGATAATAAAGCAGGAAAGTGTCAGCGATGCAATTTTCTTAAAAGAAAAGGCTCTAAACTCTGAAATTCAACCATGAATCTAAAATCTTTCAAAAGCATTCTGATTAGCAGTGATTCTATTTCACATTACTTTCATTACGTTAATTCGTTTCTAGAAGTAGCAGCCACAGGTGCTGACATTGCCAAGATGTGAAAGGCAGATGCTCCTTCAAATTCAGTCCTTTTTATTAAAATACTACCAGATCCAAGCTGTAACCCAATGATTAGGTTGCATCTGACCTGCTCACTTGGAATGTCAGCAGGGATAATGCTTACATAAGCTCTATGCTCCCTTATATTGTCCTCCAGTTACTAGGAAAATAGAAATCTCAAAAAGAGTTTACTGTATCATCCTGATTAATTAGAGTGGGACAGAGCAGAAAGATCCTAACATTTTTCCAAACCTTCAGCCCATGTGTTTAATGTATGTGTAAGTGTACCAGCCATTGCCAGTTCACCTTCAATTTTGGTGTGACGTCAGGAAGCTCATAGCCTTTGTCTGGTCAGTGCATTCACTCCCCTGTGATGGCACTGCTTTGAAGAACTGAGGGCTTCCATTGCTATCTTCATCATCATCATTGTTCGGCAACAGAGATTTATTTCTGAGAACCTGCTACGTACAGGAATGATTCAGGCTCTGGGGCACAGAGGTCAACAAAGTCACCATTGCTCACATGGACCTGACATTCAAGTAAGCAAAACAGATGATGAACAAGTAAAAAAAAAAAAAAAAGACAACCATAAAATAAGGTCTAGTAGTGATAAGTGATGATGAAAAAGCCTAACATGGTATAAAAGGGAAGAGAACCCCAGGGATGCTGGTTTAGACAGGGTGTTAAGTCCGATTTCTCTGGGGAGTTGATAATGGAGCTGAGGTTGAAATAAAACAGAGGTCAGATTTGGGAGAAGTATTCCAGGCAAGAGGAACTGCAAAGGTAAATTCACGTGAGGCATGTTTGGGAAGTGGCAAGAGTTAAACATGGCTATTTAGTATTTCCATTATCCCTTGAGAAAACTGAGGCTTAGAGAGATTAATCAACATGATCAAAGTCTCATGACTACTAAGACGTAGAGCAGGGATTTGAACCCAGGTCTGTCTAATACCAGAGGTCATCATACTTTCTATGATGCTGTCGCTAAAGACACATCTCTGGGATCAAAATTTACCTGCAGTTTATCAGTGAAAATTCTGTAAAGTTCAAATATACCATAAATATGGCTATAGGTATTTCTAACTATAATAAAAGGGTAGAATTATATTCTCTAGTTTTTATAACCAAAAATAAGGTTTAGTTTGGTCATATATTTCATACTCAATACAGTAAGATCTCATTGACTGCTCACATCCACAATAATTTTGTGCTAGCATTTACTTAAGATATAAAATAATCAAACGTTTATAGCATGCAGTTGGCCCCTCATCAGATTCAATGGATAATAAGTTAAGTAGACAACCACAAAGATAGATTCATTCTAAAAATACTTGATAATAACTACTGAATATAAGATATGGAAGTTCAAAATAATATTTGGTAATTTCTACTGCTTCCTAATTTACATCATCTTTGCTATTTTGTGTACCTGCTTTTCCAAATATATCTCACAATACACATATCCACAAAAGCAGGTCTATTCTGATTTTACTCTTTCCTATGTCATTCTCCCACACAAGAACCCTTTCCAGTCTCTCTCTGCCCCACTAAAACCTGGCTGTTTCTTTCACTCCCTGCCTTTCTCACTAGAGCCTTTAATATACAGCCCTGCTGATGTAATAGGTTAACCTTCAATATATACATACATTCCGCTTCACCTACTAACCATGGACAGCTTGACTTTGTCTTCAATGTCTTGGAGAACCTGACTTTGTCCACCTGCCACCATAGACTACAAAACTTTAGATAGATTTTGGGACTAAGTGATCATCAATATTTATTTCTGTGCTCCCAACCAAATTTTTATACCCTGCTGACCACAATATTTCATTGAATCCTTTAGTCAGTTGAATAATTTTTAACTTATGCACAACTAATCTATCCCCTTCACTCCAAAGTAGTGCAGTTTTTTAATCTGTTTGCAAGCATTTCCCTGGAAAAGTCCTGGAGTCTGAGTGACCTAAAGCCCACATTTTATGACACTGAAAACTCACTGGGCTAAAAATGAAATAAAATAAAATCCACATAGAATAAAAATAAAGCAGGTAGACCTCCCTTGTTCCAATGCCTTCTGTCCTACAAACTGATATATCATAGAGCTATTTCTTTTCAAGAAATCTCTGCTCCCTGGGGTAAGTTGTTGCAGAATAAATGGGATAGTTTTGTTTTCCATTAAGCCTGTGGTAATATTATTACCCTAAACATAACCTTTCTATGAACACTTCAATAAAGTTCTGTTCAACAGAATAGTTTATTTTTAATAAAAATCAGACATTTCTTCATTCTGCTTTTGCATAGGAACTAGGCCTAGAATCAAAGGCCATGTTAAACACGTATAAATTATAAAAGGTTATTTGTTTTCAACATGTTAGTATCTAAAATACTCTATGTTTTCCAGCAGTTTGTTGAAGTGCAGAAGATGGGGTGAAAAAATCTGGGCTTGTAAGGAAACCGCAGTGTCTAAAACTCTCCAGAATGGCAGGGCTTTTAACCAATAAAATGTGAGATTCAGGGGACACATTGTCACGACTCAGCAAATAATAAGGAGCAGGTATAAGTATGACATCATTGAAAAGCATTCTCATTGGCGGTGCTTCTGCGCGCTGGTTCCCGTTCTATTTGTGGAAGCAGCAGCCTATTCAAATTAACCTTTTCACACAGAGGGGAGGCGGGAGGCGGTGAGTAATGCTCTGCAGTCTTTTCCCTGAAGGTGATGTGCTCTCAAATTTGCTTTCCTTTGCCGTTGAGCAGGCAAAATAAAAATAAATTCAGCTGTGGCAGTGTTTCACAGGGATAATAGCTGCTTGAATTAGATCAGGTCAGTGAAAAGGAATAGATTAGGAGCTGTTGCAGAGTTAAAACAAATTTCTGAATTTTCTCTCTGCTTTTATTCCTTCCCCTCTTATTATTTCTCCATGTGTTATTCCTGAACGCTTCTGCTGCACAGACTAAACTTGGTGTCCCTCCAATCAGCTATTTGAGGGAGGAATCTCTTTGAATATTCATACCATTAGCCAATAGACTGGGCTACCTGGGGGTCTAGCAGACAGGTCAGATTAATGCGTGGTTGTCTGGCATTTTAGAAATACTCAAGAGTACGAAGCTGATGAGATAACTTAATCACATTTGCTGTAGTCTGTGAAGAACTGTCACTCTCTATCCTGTTACTGTTATATAATACAGGGCCTCCAGCTACATCAAGCATACAAGGGAGAGCATCCTCTGTTTTTAACTCTTAGTGCTTTGCTTTGATTTCCGAGAGCTTCAATGTAGGTGCAGTCCACACACCCATCAATTCTTCTAGACTGGCTTCTAGTACTTTGCACAACTCTGCTTAAATAAAACGCTTTGGGTCATTGGTCTTATGTTATTTTTATGTCTTCAAACTTGTTTCACTCCCTTTTGTCATCTACAAAGATCATTCAGGATCTAAACCATGAAAAATTTTGAATCCTGCTTTAGAGTAAATTTGCTATAGTCATTTTTGTTTCCAATGTTTACATTTTCTTCCCTCCTTTTTATTCCTTCCTTCCTACCTCAATATACCTCTACTGGTCAGAGAACGTTGAATAAAAATGTGAGTGACAAAAGTCCATGGGAAGTTGACAATGGACCTAATATCTCTGCCACATATGGGCTTTCTTACTCTGCTGGGGCTCATATAACAAAAGATCACAGGCCAGGTAGTTTGCAACTGAGAGAAATTTATTTCTCACAGTTCTGGAGGCTGGAGGTCTGAGACCAGGGTGAGGTGAGGTCCCTCTCCAGGGGCAGATTTTGCTTTTATCCTCAGGTGGTAGAAGAGGCTGAGGAGCTCTTGAGGGTGGGAGCGGGGTTGTCTGTTAGAAGATCACTAGTCTCATTCCTCAGGACTCTACTCCTAACTTAAGCACTTCTCAAAGTTCCCTCCTCCTGAGACCATCCTCAATGGGGGGTTATGATTTCAACATATGAATTTAGGGGGTGGAAGAAACACAAATATTCAGACCATAACATGGCATTAGGCAAAATTGGTCGCATTCCAGGTCAAAGCCAGTCCTATATACAAAGAGCTAGTGAGCTCACTCTGCTCAAAGCTTAAGGCCCCTTGCTGCACTGCTACATGTTCTGGAAGAGATGTTGACCTATGAGGTCTGAGTGCTTCACTTGCTACTCCACTAAGAATATTTATACTCTTGTCATCAAACGTTCATGACACTGTTACCGGAATGACACTCCATGTTACAATCCCACTTGGTCTCTCTGTACTTGTTTTGCCTTTCTAACTTACAATTCCTTTACATTTATCTGGGTGTTGTGGCTGTCATTTGGGTTCTTAACAAAACGATATGGATTCAGAAGATAGTAGTTTGTGTGAGAAGGTCACAGCACTAGTTTTTCATCACTGTTGAATGAGTAATGCAAGGGACGATGGGCGGAGGAGTGCGGGGACGTTGGTTGGTCGGTGGGGAGCAGGTGTGAGCTGGGGCAGTGGATGGAACGGAGGCAGGAAATATGAGGTGCAGGCTCTGTGCGTCCCTGCCTCACACAGGACCTGCCCCTGCCTGTACCCTGCCAGTTTTCTGCCAGAAATCACTGCGAACTGGTCAGCGTTTTCGTGGGCAGCTACTGAAATCTTAGGAACCAGGTGTCTGGAGCAGATTTTAGCACAGACCTCTGTGTCGCTGAAATGTGCCAGTCCTTCGCGCCCCAATTCCACGTTCTGACTCCTCGCACCTTTCCCTGACCGCGCCCTTCCTTTGCAAGGAGGCTGCCCGGAGCCCGCCTTGGCCAGCTGCTCTGCCAAGGGGCCCGCAGGTCGCTGACCTGGCGCACGGCGCCTTCTCAGCTCGTTACGCCTGAATGCTGCATTGTTCCTGGGCTGAAGGAAATTTTAGAAAATGACTTTCAGATGTCAGATTCTCATTCTGGTGCTGTTTTACCCCCTTGCCATTTCTAATCTCATAAAACTCATTATCTTCCTTTGGCTCTGGACAAAACTGAATCGACTCAAAAAAAAAAAAAAAAAAAAAAGAATAGCATCCTAGATGAGCTAACTGATACCAATTTGAAATGCTTCAGCTTAAGACCACTACCAAATAATGTAATTATTGCCTTTCCACTGTACTTACCTTTTAGTTTGTCTGTTTGCTTCCTTTTGCAGTAACTCTCAAATCCATCGGGTTATTTTAGGCAGTGCCCGAAAATTACTGTGACCTTCTTTATCTGAACTCTGATCAGAAAGCCGCCTAGTTCTTCCCAGGTTTTTTTTTTTTTTTTTTTTTTTCCCCTCTCCCCCCCGCCCCGCCCCCTTCAAACCAGAAAAGTAGCTGCTGAAAGCAGAACAGTTGTCATGGCAACCTCTTGGCAGCTTCCTCAGCGAGTAACAGTGTTGATTTCCGAGGAGGCCGGGTGGGAGGGGGTGGAACTCTGAGGAGGTAAAGGAAGGTTACTGTGCACTTAGTTAATATGCAAAACCACTTACACTGTGCTGGATGCTCAGTGAATAAATGCAAACAAAGCCGTGCTTGATCAGCTAACATGGATTTCACACACTAGTTGATCTGTCCAAGGATGCAGATGTTGGCTCCGAAATGTTGCAATTGGACAGCAAAGGACACAAGAGGTAATTCTGCAAGAGGTTAAACGGTATTTGTGTGATGGTTGGTGAATGCGGAAGAAACAGAAGCCGAGGTGCATTTGCCTGCCTCCTCTTTGCTTTGTTCAGAGGAAAACAGCAACCTAAATCAGAGGGATGGTGTTTTCTCTGAAATCTAACAGACTGAAGTTCAAGTTTGCATCAATTAAACTCTATGTAAGATAAACCAATATGTTCAGATATAAGCAAGTATAGCATAATTGGGTTTGTGCTTGAACAAAACATACGGCTCAAGTAGCATCTTTCACCTCCGAGTTTTCAGACAAAGAGGCAGCGGAGAGTAACTCAGGGCTGGAGTGGAGGCGGATCCTGTCTCATCCCTTCTCCCCCACCCCCACCCCCCAGCTTCGATAGATTCATGTTGGCTTTCTGGGGGCTGGAATGGTTGGAGGTGCTCGTAAATCCCAAGAGGGCCCTGGGAAGACTCCGGAGCAGTGCAGTTCCGGCCGTGGGCACCTGCGGGAGCCGAGCACCTCGGGCCTGCAGCTCCGCTTGTTCAAGAGGAGGTAGGAGCTCGGGAAGCCGGCAGGGTGAGCTGAGATCTCCCCAGCAGGTGTCACTAGGGATTTAAAGCTCAACAGACCTTTGGGACAAGGCCTAGGAAACAGCCAAGCAATGATTAATGAAGCTGACTTTAAAAGTATTTTTGAGAGGTTCTCTGTGAAATAATTCCAAGGAGAGATCCTTCCAAGGGAAATTAAAATGACAGCTCCAGCTTGCTTTAAATGATTTCTCAGTCATGTTCTCTAAGGCTCTATCTTCCTTTGTGAGTCCCCCCATTCCCAAAACCAGACGTGCAAGCTCGTGAAAGGCACACTGAGTCCAATGCTATGAAGAAAAGGCACAAGCAAAACCAAAGAAAGTGAAGAAAATGATGATTATGGTAGAGAGGCTCACTTACTGCAACGAGTCCCCACATCCTAACACCACAAATGTTGATTTTGTAATCTCAAGGTTAAGATCAGAGTTCACTGTAAAAATGCAAATGCCCCAGGAGTCTGTATAAGTGGAGTCAGCTTGTATTTTATCAGTGGTTAATATTTTTTAACAAAGCCACATGAAGACTATCAGTACTTTAAAAAAAAAACTGCATTGAAGATATTACACAATTTAGACACCTAGAATATGCATATGATCATTTTTTTTCTCTCAGAATGAAAAGTAGGCAAATTTTGTCTCCCTTAAAGATTTTTGCTTTTCCCTTGTTTGTTTTATCTGCCTGGAAGCTCATTTATTTCATCATGAATTTCAGTAGCTTCCCTTGCTTACATAGCCTCCTGTAATTTCTCCTCCATGCAGCTTACATTATTTAAATAATGGCTGCCTACCTGGTTTCCCATCATTTTATCGTTTTGATTGTTCTGTACTTTTTACTGTCCATTTGGGCGTGATGTACCCACTTAGAAAGAAGGGAAGGAGAAGAAAGGAAAAGAGGGAGAGAAGGCAAAGGAAGGAATAGCACGACCCTGTTATCAACAATCCACATCTTATGAATGAAACGCAGAGCAGGAGCACTAGAGCAGTGGCGGTGGGAGGTGGGAGAGCTAAGCTTGTGTGTGCATTAGAGGCCTCCTTGTGCCTAAGAAGACAGCCTGAGCGCTATGGCACATTCAGTGGACCAGGAGAGAAGCTAGAAGCAGGGGGTATGAGTGCATGAAAGAAGTACACCTGCTTCAGGGCTTGGTTGAGAATTATCAGGGAGTGTTGATAGTTCTTTTAGAGCACTTCACAAAAGTGCAGTTCTACTTGCAAGTTTAATATGATTTCTGTCACGTAGATGTAGTTCTTCCCATCTAACACATGAGAGAAACTGAGGCTCAGAGGTGTTGTCATTTAATCACACAACATATGTAGCAGACTCAGGATGTGGAGCCAGCCCCCTGCTCACATTTTTGCTGCAGACGGTAACTCCAGCCCGCTGAGAATGAAAGAAAACCACAGGCATGCAGGGATATCACACAAATAAATAATCCTATGTGTTCTCTTCTTTCTCCCTGGGATGTCCTGTCACACAATACCACCGAGGAAACTCTCCCACAAATGAAAACACCAGCTTGTGGGTAAATAATTGTGGCAGAATTTCAAGAAGATCTTAGTCAGTCATTATATTTATTTCTGTTTTATGAGGAAAAGAACAAATGGCTTTAGTAGGATAGACGTCTCCAGGCCCATTTTCTAACCACAGTTCCAGCCATTTCTCTAATCACTTAACTGATGCTGTTTTAATGAAAGCTATTGTTATTATGCATTATTAATAAAAGACTACCATTACTATTAATATCACTTAGGAAGGATTCTATAAAGAGCTTTGAGACAACAGCTGCAATTAACAAGAAGCCAAATTGTCCATGGTATGAAAAATACCAGGTAGGGCTGGACACACACATTTGATCTTATAAGTGTTATAAAGGGTTGTAAGTGGATTTCACTTGCCCATTAAAAAAAAATGAAGATTTATCTATACAATAACTTATCTGCCTCTATATAGAGAGAAAATTGATGAGTTGAGAGGAACTTGCATGCGCCTCTGATCTCATGAACATGACAATGGAATGAACATTACCTCACATGTCAGGGAGTTCATACTTACCTAAAAGGTCATATTCATAATGGGTGAAAACAAACATATTTATAATGTTTAAATAAAATACGGAATACTGGATAAGTGGGAATGCTGTTACAATTCTATGACATATTGTAAATAGACTATGAGGCCCCTAATTCTCATGGGCTTCATAGTATATGTGAGAGCTGAGCATACCCGAGGGGGGCAAAGGCCCCTTTCACATGTTCTCCCTTTGATGATAGTTGCATTGAAACTAGCCTGGCCTGGCTTGGAGCCTAAGATCACACTGTCTCTTTGTGAAGAGGGGATAAATTAGAAGCAACTTGAGCACAACCAGAAGTAGAGCCTTGGCCTCTGACATTCCTATTCTATAAATAGAAAAGGAAGACTGACTGTGGTCTCATTACCTTCAAGGTGAGGACGAAATTCTGCAGCCTAATGAAGGGATCACCTTCACAGAGCAGGCCAATTTACTCACCATCCTGGGGAGTCCTGCTTCTCCAACAACGATCACACAGGGCTTTACCTTTGTTCTCTGAAAAGGGAGCTATTCCACAGGTTACATTTCCCAAAGGAAGGTTACATTTGGAATAACAACACCCTCACGTGCCCTTCTAATACTTTTGCTTCGGAGTTTATTTTAAGGATTTGACAACCACCAATTTTTAGCCTGGTGGTCAACTTCGCTGTGAGGCTAAAGGGTATAGGTCAGCTGGATGACCTGAGGGCATAAAGGATACGTCCATCAGTTACCAAATCTTGGTATACCTGAACATTTTTAAGCTCTGAGACACAAGACTTTTATATACTTTTATATGTGCATATAGATTATGTTTTTGACAAAAGCCTCCGTCTTATTGAAATAGCAATAATCATTTTTTTCTAGATATGTGTAAACCTCAGTTGCCTTAAAGCTTATAATTTAATCTCACATTGGTCAGGTGCATATCATTATCTCCATTTTAACAGATGTAGAAAGAAAAAGAGGCATAAGATTTGAGATTGGAGAAAGTCCTGGAGTAAAAAAAATGGAAGGATCCAAAATAAAATCTAAACTCCCTTGACTTCTAGCCTAGTGCTTGGTCTATGCATTAACGTATGCTCTCTTATTAATTAGTAAAAATTCAAAACACCTGTGAAGGAACGTCCGCTTGGAAACATAGTGTGAATCTTTAGTCTAAGCCTCACCTGGAGAAATCTATTTTTCTGATTTATGAATGCAAACTTCTTGAGTTATTCCACTGAACTTATTGGCATTTTTACTTGTTTTGCTCTTCTTCAAATTATGGCATAGCCAGAAACAGCAATACACGTAAACAAAAGTTTTAGTTATGCCATTGTCTTCCTAGTAGTTGTATTAATCAAAGGAAAACCTCATGTTTACATTAAAATGCTCAGGAAGTAACTATTGAAAATCAATAATAAGTATTAAAACTACGCAGCCTTAAGTTTTTGAAAGACACTTCCAAATTGGCATAGGTGATTTACGCAGAAAGGATTTGTCTGTGTAGGTTATAGTCTACTTTGCCTCTGGTATATCTAAGGTATATCAGGTAAGTTGGGAACTAGTATGCATATCATTTGTATTTAAAGTAGAGGAACTCTGTGAATTTAAGTCTTTATTGGCCACTTTTTACTAATATTATTGCAATTTAAATCATTATAATATGTCATTAGCAATCAAGACCCATTTGTGTTTTGCTGAAGGAAAAATCTATGAACATATTGAAAAACAAAATACAAGTGTAGAGATAATAGACTATGAGGATGATAGAATTATAAAAGACCATGTTAACCATGTAGTCCAAACATGCCACAGAAAAGGAACAGACCCATAGAAGTTAAATGCCTTGCCCTAAGTCACACAGCATTCAAGAGCAGAACTGAAACCATAAAGAAAGTACCCAACCTCTGGGATCATCATTATGTTAGTACCCTTTCTATTCGGTTATGATTCTTTGCTTTATTTCAATTCTTTGTGGTTTGTTCTCCTCCTGCCCTGTAAGGTAGTACTCCTATTTACTGCATATACTATTGTGCAGTCACCCATAGATTTGGGTTTTCATCACACTGCCTCTCAGGAGAGGGACCTCATCACATAAGGCCAGGCAAAGATTGTAACATCACCACCCTGTAGCTGGTAGGAACCTCACACCATCAGTATGCTTCCCTCTTTCAGTCCCCATCTCTGCAGGGGAGCCACAGAAAATGCTGACAATAATCTGTGGTATTAATGTGGAGGAAATATAGAAATCCGATTGCCCAGGTTCAAAAGTTATATATATATATATATATATATATATATATATATATATATATAGCAAATAAGAGTACTGGATTTAAAAGTCTTGCCACCAAAAGCAGCATCTTAATCACATACTACCTGCTTCAGTGTGCAGAATCCTAAGGATGAATTTTCTGCTAAGCTGTGAGCTCTGAAGATGAATATTAAATTAGGATTTGGGAAGGAGAGTGTGCTCCTTCATAGAAAAGTACTTTTAACGTTTAATTATGAAGCTGTCTCAGCAAGCTTGTTGCCATTAGAAACTGAGTCACACTTGCCAGGGGCTGTGGTCAAATTGCAGGTTCCGCCCCCACCCTCCGCCAGTCTCCTCCACTAATTGACTGACCTTATGAAGGTTGACTGGACTGAACTTTGAGATGGTCCTGGGTGTTCAGTGGCTGAGCTGCGCTTCTGAAGCTGTGTGCCCAGAAAAGACATTGTTTCTGAAGGCAGCAGACCTCGCTGACAACAATTTCTAAGGAAATCTCTCAGGTGCAGAAGATAGCAATGCTTAGTAGGAACAATTTTACATCTGCCTGAAGAAAATGTCAACAGAGTTGCCATTAATTTCAAACTGTTGGGAGAGATATTGAATTATTGCACAGGAATAATATTTTCCGTACCCACCAAGAAGATTGCAACAATCTTCCAAAATGGAAAATGCCTTGCAACCAAGCACATAGATCAAAATTTGATTTATGTGAGCCATTGAGTTTGTACAAATTTTGACACTATTCATTTTATAGCCATGTTCCATTACCTTGGCAGGAGAAAGTATTCGTCTACTTCCACACTTAGATTCTAGCAAATTTTGTAAATGTAGTTATGGTTTTATATAGTTTACAGCAATTTAATGTATTTTACAACAGAATATATAATCTAGCACTTAGTTTATTTCTACTTATCTAAAGCAAAGACAAATTTCCCTTGACTAATAACTATATTCATATCCAATTTTTAAATGCTGGTGCTTTAATATTCCATATGTCTTAATTCCTATTATTTTAAGGTTTTGAGGGGAAAAAGGGCCAGAATGAAATTTCTCATTTCCCTCTGATACAGTCCCTGCAAAACTACTTCTGCAGCCCAGCAAGGAGGACAAATACATTTTCAGCAAGTGACATTTCTACCAGGACAACTCACAAAGTGTGAGAAACTGTGCATGGGCTTCTTGAAGTGACACTTTCTTAAAAAATAGAGAAGAAATTTGTAAACGTGATTCTTCAAATGAAAGTTTTAGAAAGATTTAAGATGGGCAGAAAACTAAAACACGGGCAAAGTACAAAAACGAGTCTGTGCCCTGGCTGGTGGTACAGTGGATAAGGCACTGGCCTGCGAACCCAAAGGCCGTTGATTCGATTCCCAGCCAGGGCACATAACTAGGTTGCAAGCCAGGCCTTTAGCCAGGTCCCTAGTTGGAGGCAGGTGAAAGGCAACAGTACATTGATGCCTCTCTCCCTCTCTGCAAAAATAATAAATAAAATCTAAAAAGAAAAAAGAAAAAAAAATGAGTCTAGAGAAGGAAGTCGAGGTGGAACATCGTGACGAAGTAGGAAAGGATGACAGGTAGGTTTTTACCTCACAGGCCATTCGTTTATAGGGAAGAGCACCAGACACATGAGAAGTACAGTAGTTCCCCTCACCTCCGGTTTCATTCTCCTGGGGTCATTTATCTGTGGTCAACCCCGGTTGGAAAATACTAAATGGAAACATTCCAGAAGTAAAAATTCCCTAAGTTGAATGCTTGGGCTCCACCTTCTGGGACAGAACTCACTCCTCCCCGCGCGTCCCCAGCACCCCTGCGCTGCTGAGGCTCTGACCTTCGTCCCTCAGTAGCTCAGATGCCTGTCTGTGTGGTTACGTTCAAGTAACCCTTGTTTTACTTAAGACTGCCTCATTCGCCTCATTTCATCTCCATGTGTATGCAGTATCTTTTTTTGAAGATTTTATGATTTTTAAAGAGAGGGGAGGGAAGACAGGCAGAGAAGGAGAGAAGCATCAGTGTATGGTTGTCTTTCACCTGCCTCCAGCTACAGACCTGGCTGGAGACCTGGCTTGCAACCTGGATATGTGCCCTGGCTGGGAATCAAACCAGTGACCTTTGGGTTCGCAGGCGGGCGCCTTATCCACTGTGTCACCAGCCAGGGTCTAGTATGCAGTTTAGCAGCCCATGTGGCTCCCTGAAGAAGGGTGAGTACAATAAGATTTTCTGAAAAAGGCCACATTCATATACATTTTATTACAGTATAGTGTTAGAATTAGCCTATTTATTAGTTTTTGTTGTTATTCTCTTACTGTGTTTAATTTGGAAATTCAATTTCATCATAGCTGTGTATGTGTAGGAAAAAGCATAGTATATAAAGTCATGGGTACTATCTGAGGTTTCAGGCATCCATTGGGGGTCTTGGCCAGAATCTCTTGGGGTTAAGGGGGAAACCACTATAGTGACTATCAGATCATGACTTCAAAGAAAGCAATATGCACTTGACTTTACTTTTCTTGATTTTTTTTTCCAGTTTTTACGATGCAGTATTTGACCAGAAAATGTGAGTGTGCTTTCTACACACAGCTAGGGTTTTTTGTTTGTTTGTTTGTTTGTTTTGCTCTTCAAATAATCTGTTAGGGGAAAAAGTAGATTAAAATATTAACACACACAAAAAATTCACAGGCCAGCTTTTCCTGTGATTCTCACAGACTGGCTGCAAACGAAAGGATCTTTCACTGTTAGGTCTGACCCCATTCGCTAGGATTGTATCTGCTGTCAATCTGCAGAAAACCAGCAAATGTGACCAGAAACTGTATTTTGGTCTCAAGATTCATTCCCCTCATCCCTGTGTTTCTTTCATTAGACTTTCCTGCAACACCCATATTGGTGGTACAGTGTATTTTCACTACCCTGACATACAATCCATGTACAGACTTGTACATTTCTAGCATGTACTTTTATGTTGCTTAAGAGCAAATCAGTTAACAGTGCAAGCTGACTTCCCTGACCAGACACTCTGCCCAGAAAGAATATGAGACCATTCCAAGTTGTAGCCATGGTTCTGGAAACTTGTACCACTTTCTTAACTGCTCTGAGCTCCTGTCTCCTCATCTACAAAGGAAACAGGAGAAACACAATTACTCACCTGCTCACCAACCATGCAGGAGAATTTTTTTAATATTGCATGTCCATTTTGAACCCTAGAAGTGTCCCATGGTACACAGTAGCAGGAAACATTTCTGCTCAGACCCATTCCTTGTCCCATTGTCCATACTAATAGCCACCCTTCAGCACTTCTGGGAGTTTGGGCTTCCAACAACATCTTTGTACATCATCATTCAGCTTTCAGAGACTTGCATCGGTTCCCACGTTTGCCCAATCCTTATATTCTCTTAGCTCATGTGAGTAAGTCCAACCTTCTTAACATGAAATTTAAGGGTCCTTCAAATTTCAGACCAAACAAGATCAACAGCACTTGACAATGCCCATTCTATACTCTTATGCTCTTACTCTGTTGAGCCAGATATGGAACAGCCATGTACTTCCTTGTGCTGTGTGTTTTTCTTCCAGCTAAACTCACAGACTGCAATGCCACCCACCCTTTTGTTCCTTGGTTACAGATCGGATGTTTTCGTCTCTGTGCTTGTTTATATTATATTCCTCAAAGAACCCTTATGACTAACGAAAATGTCAACATAAATTTTCTATTTATAGCAAACTGTTAAGAGAGATACTGCATTATCATGCGGGGAAAAAATGTTTCTTACCCACCATAAATTAGACCACACTTTACCAACATCAAAAGTTAATTTTGGAATGCTAAGTAATATTTCTTTCATCCAGAGTTCTAGCCAAGAGCCTAAGCACAAAGAAAAGAGCCAAATATAATTTTTTGATAGTATAAAAGGAAGTGTATATATAAAAGGTATACGCATCTAATAGCAACTAAATTAAAGAATAAAGGAACTCTCTACTTCCCATTATGGTTTAACATTCTAGTGCTGTGATGAAAGAGATGCTCTTTGGGGGATTTCAGGACAGGTTTGTCCAAGAGGAAAGGAATGAGTCTAGAACCTGTTTAGACAGGGTAAGCTGACCCACCAATACATGAGATGTGGTACAAAGGATATGTGTTGTCTTCAATTTCACCAGTCAGTGTTTTTTTGTTTGTTTGTTTTGTGTTTGTTTGTTTTTAAAGAGTTTATTTATTATTTTTAGAGAGAGGGGAAGGGAGGAAGGCAGAGAGGGAGAGAAACATCAATATTTGGTTGCCTTTCACCTGCCTCCAGCTACAGGACTGGCTGGAGACTTGGCTTGCAAGCTGGTTATGTGCCCTGGCTGGGAATTGAACCAGTGACCTTTGGGTTCACAGGCCAACACCTTTCCACTGAGCCACCAGCCAGGGCTCACCAGTCAGTGTTGATACCACTAGAGTACCTTAGGCTGCAGTGGGAAACTGTGTGCTGCCCCTTCCTGGAGAAAGCAGCTAAAGTCCTCTCCCCACCATGAAATAAGAAGCACTCCTCTTTAACAATGCTATAATTATGTAACTGGATGTGAAAATGAGATTCTCTATGTATGTTTTGTCTGGGGCCTGAAAATACCCCAGACATCTCATTTGTAATGAGATGTTACTTTTCAAAGTAAATTTGGTAAAAAATTAGGATGGCAGAAAATTAATTGTGTAACTCCTAAGATGACAGCATATCTTTAAAAGGATAGGAAGAGTTGAGAAAAGTGACATGAATTGAAGGAATTTTGGACAGAGCTATGTAGGAGGAGAGTGTGGTGCTCATTCTCTGTCTCAAGGCAAATGAGATAGTTTAAAAGGAACAGCTGGAAGGATTCAACATGTCTTGGGCTACTGGGGAATATAGTGGATTAGTGCCTGAATCTTGCTTAGAAACATAAAATGTAAGAGACAGGCTAGCTGATCATTTTGTGGAAGAATAAAATCTTAGCTGAATTGAGATCAGTCTGCCGTAGACCCAGTATTTATCAGGGTGGAGGTAGGGAGATGGAGGGAAGGAAGTAGGCAATGAATGCATGAAAGTTTCCTTTGCACCACATGTGGTCAGATGAGTGAAAGCGCAATTATCTGGGGTCATCTTAGGTTCTGACCTAGGAATGATCTAAAATAGGAGGAGACCTCACCAGAGAAAATCTGGCCATATCATCAGATTTCTAAATCTAAGGGCACAGAAAATGACCAGCCCAAATAAAAACAGAAGCTGCGAGCTATTGGGCGAGGCAAAGACAAGGGTGCTGGGAAATGTGGTAAGTTGGAGGAAGGAGAGGCTCTGCTGAGAGCACCTGTAAGGGAAAGGGCCAGTACTAAGCATCCACCCAGACTAGGAAACGACACTGCATGGGCCACCATAGGAACAGGCATGGAAGGAATACCTTGCCCCAACCTATCTCTCTTCCATCTTTTCTCCTCCACCAGCTCTGACCTGGAAGTGAAACAAATTCTATTAATAGAAGAAGGTAGAGAGATAATTGTGACATTTTATGGGACAGGACATTCTAAACTGAGAGGTTTTGATGGCCCTAAGGGTGAATTTATAAAATCATAGTTCCTGCCTGATTTTCATCCAGGAGAAAGGGAGGGACTAGCCCTACAGAGCCCTTTTTAAGGGGTTCCAGGAAATAATCACAGATGCTTTGTGATTATTTCCCCTGAGCCATGTTTTTTCAATAAGCTTTTTTGTTTAATATAATATTTTTCATGCCTCTCTGCCTACTTTGGTATTTTTTGATAGTGCTGCTCTCTCTTGTCCATTTCTTTACTCTCAGTGCCTAGGATAATGACTATACATAGTTGGTACTGAGTACGTTGAGATAATACAAGGGAGACGATAACTACTTGGGAAGCAGTAAAGAGAACTAAAGGATGTAAATGAGGGAGGAACCACATCCTATTAAACACTGTCGATTAAAAAGAATTCATGAGCCCTGGCTGGTGGCACAGTGGGTAAGGCACCGGCCTGCGAACCCAAAGGTCACTGGTTCAATTCCCAGCCAGGGCACATAACCAGGTTGCAGGCCAGGCCTCCAGCCAGGTCCTTAGTTGGAGGCAGGTGAAAGGCAACCATACATTGATGTCTCTCTCCCTCTCTGCCTCTCTCCCTTCCCCGCTCTCTAAAAATAATTTTCAAAATAAAATAAATCTTAAAAAAAATAAAAAGAATTCACAGACGTGGTCATATATGACACGGGCCATGACTAATTAATATCATTCCACCAGGTCCATATTTAGACCAACAGAACTTGAGAAAAATGTAACAGTAGATGAAAAAGTGCAGAGATGAAGAGATACAATTGGTCTTCAGAAATTAAAGAAATGACCATGCTATGGAGGACAAAGTGAAAATGCATATAACTTTGGAATAGATGAGCAAAGATCAGGAGAAGAGCCACGATTATATTGGAGAGGCTGGGGGTATCACTTTGCTGACAGGTCCTGAAATAGAATTAGGTCAAGCTTCTTTAAGGAGAGTATAGTAGGAAACACACCAGAGACCCATCAAGGACACAACTATGTGTATCACCCAGAGAATGCTGCTAAATCAGAGGTCAAGTCCAATGATGGGGGTTGTGTCTACCTAACATTTACACAGAGGATTTGTTTTCCACATATAAAAGGGCTTTGCTGCTCCTGTCATCAACTTTGCCAACAAAAGAGAATTGACTCACCAGATAACAGGATTTAAAGGCAAAAATCATAAGAACAAAAGATGCCCTGGCTGGTAGCACAGTGGATAAGGCGCCCGCCTGCGAACCCAACAGTCGCAGGTTCGATTCCCCAGCCAGGGCACATAACCAGGTTGCAAACCAGGTCTCCAGTCAGGTCTGTGGCTGGAGGCAGGTGAAAGGCAACCATACATTGATGTCTCTCTCCCTCTCTGCCTCTCTCCCTTCCCCTCTTTCTAAAAATAATGAAATAAAATCTTAAAAAGAACAAAAGACAAGGCTCAATTATGTAGAAGAAGACAATAGAAAATAATGAAATGGAATGGCCTGAAAGATGGTTTTGGCTGTGTCAAATCAACTGAATTAAATAAAAATCGTATATAGATACACCTCAAATTCCGTAACTCTGTTATAATGCATGTTTATATAAACCATTGGTTTATTCAAATGGTTGACTCTTGTGTCTTACTGAGAGGGATACTATGGCAGATAATATGAGGAAGGCAAGGTTGTTATTTCATAATGGTGAAATCTATCAAAGGAAGTGCCCTTGGTCCTCCCAGTTGGAGGTAATAGAAAATTATTTCAATGAAGTAATATGACACAGATCATTGGAATGCCTCTTTTTAGAAACTGCCTTCTGTCACAAAAGAAAATTTCTCAGATTATTACTTATGAACATTTTAGAATGATTTAAAGAGAGTCAGTATATATAACTGAGAAACAGAGGAAATATTAAATGTGAAGGCTCTGGAAACCCAAAAGACTTTAGGCAACAAGTAGAAATGTTATCTATTTTTCATGTTGCACTGGATCTGCCCTGTGAAGATTAAATATTAAGTTTGACAAGGCTAGAAGAAAAATAGAAATCACCAAAAAGTCAAGAAGTAAAAATGTACTGAATGCTATTTTGTATTCTACATAATTTACCTAACTTCATCTCATTAAAAGCCCAATAAAGGATTATTATTATCATATTATTGAGGAAACTGAGACTCAGACAGGTAAATATTTCTTGTGGTAGAGCCAAGATTTCTATCTAGACCTGTCTAAAACCAAAGGCCTTGCCTTTCTCAATACCAAGATATCTGTTAGTATAGAAAACATAACTCATGCTTAAATGACTAAGTAGGAACAAATATTTTTTTATAATACTGAAATCAGGTTAAGATAAGTACCAAAGTATCTTGAACCACATAACAAATTAAGGTATAATGAAACATGTGCAAGACCTGGATGTGGTCATTAACACTTTACTAAAGGACTAATTGAGCTTAAATTACTGAAAGACAGTATGGGACAGTTTTCAATTCTTGCAAAAAATAATCTAGATTGTCTATTCAAGCATTCACAGCCAATGGGTTTTTGTTTTTGTTTTTGACTTGATCACAACATTACAGTTTATGTAGAGAAGAAAATGATCCAAAAGAGTCAAGAAATTTTTGAGAAAAGACAAATAAAAAGGAATATGCCCAACTAGATTTTGAATATTCTTTAAGAGACAACAAATAAAAAAAAAACAAACATATTGTATGTATGCAAGAAAAAAGTCAAGTGATTAAAGTAAGCAAAATGAAAATTTCAATTATATAATAACTATATGAGTGCCTAAGAATTTAATGATTTATACAAATTATATCGGAAAATACCCATGAGCTTCTATGTCTAGAAGAAATAAGATTATTTAATAAACACTTTGAAGTCAATGATTAAAATATAAAAGAACAAAGAGCAATCCTGTTAAAAATGAAAGTTAGTCATATAACTTCTGTGAATAAAAACCCCCAGTGATTTCCCATCTCTCCCAGAATAAAAGAGTCATAGTGACCTTGAAGGTCCTAAGTAACTTGACCCATATGTTCTCCCTGACTATTTCTCTCTCCCTTCAATCATTCTGCCTTAAACATACTGACATCCTTGCTGGTTGTCAAATAATACATAAAGGTTCCAATTACAAGGTTCTTACAGTTGCGGCTCAATTTGCCTGAAATGCATGTGGCTGCCTCTTTATCTTCTCAGATCTTTACTTGAATGTCACCTTCTAAGTGATGATGTGCCTTATTTCTCTGAGACTGTAAAAGTTCTAAGTAAGAAAACAAAGGTGAGTAATTTGGGGATGAAGAAGATTCCTTCACAAGACTCACAAATTGCTGATTAATAAATTTTACTACATAAAAATTTAAAACATTTTGTTCCAATCATAGTAGACGGAATAAAGTAGCTAGCAACAAGTTGAAGAACTGTATTAGTAACATGTGCCAAACAAATATTATTTTCTTTCTCATAAAAACTATTACATATGAAAGAAATGCCACTGTAAAAATGAGCAAAAGAATAGGAAAGAAAATTCTTAAACACACATAAAACAAATTACCAACATACTTTTAAAAATATCTAACATCACTGATTAACGAGTTAAATGAAAATTAAAATAATTACACTATATTGCCCAAGATTTAAAAAATAATAATATGCAACATTGTCACAAGTGAGAAGGCATTTTGTTTCCTACACAGTCAATAGCTGCATAAATAAATACAATCTATCTCAAGAGCAAGTTGGCAATACACATTTTTTAAAACATATTTAAAATGTGCTTCCTTTTGACCCAGGAATTTCACTTCTGGAAATGAGTCATAAGGAAATAATCAAGGACAGGTGGAAAGATTTAAGTACAAAGATAGAATGAAATGGTAATAAGGAATGTGAGAGGAGGCAATGCAGTTTTTTTTCCTTTTATTGGTGGGGATAGAGAGAGGGAATAGCTGAGATGATTATATGTAAATGAGCCTTAGGTCTTTCTTTTTCTTTAAGGACAACCTGGAAGTGACAATTGTACTGAATCTTCAGGAAAGCTAGAAGAGAAAGTAGTGGGCTTAAGCTTCTACCTAGGGATTTAGGTTAAATATAAGAAAGTATTTCCTTAAAAAAGATTTTCAAACATCAGTGCTGAGTAAAGAAGGAGGTGGTATAACCACATTCCCTAGAGGGCTTGACAGCAGAAGAGATTTTTGTCAAATTAAGATTATTTTTAGTTCATGCCCAGAAGAATAAGGTTTGTTGTTTAACTCCATGTTTAGTCTTCTATTTTTAATTATACTTTAATGTTTGATTAGTTCTTTGTGCATTGTGTGGTTTGGGTTCATATTAGAGTAACTGTCACCTTTTTCATGAAAACAATACTTAGAATTACTACCTATTACCCAAATGAGTTAGGTAAGAATTAAGACAGGCTCCTCTGTCTTCAACCTACCAACTGATGTGCAATACATAATCCCAATAATATTTGAAATCCTTGGGGTGATTTTGACTTTTCCCAGAAAACTGTAAGTCTGAAATCAATTTATTAACCCACTAAAAGGATAAAGATATTACAAGTCCACTTTTCAGTTACAGTGGGAGTAAGTTTTTAGTTCACATAACTCATGTAGGTTGATTTAATGCTATTAGTTTTACTGAGTACTGGTTACTAAGATTATAACACATATTAGGCATAATTCAATTAGAATATAACAAAACTGGACACAACCATTGGAAAGATCTGATATAAAGGGAAAACTTCACAAATATGGAAAAAATATTTGTGCATGCTCAAGAAATAAAAATATCAAAACTGTATTATAGGAATAGAGTATGTTGATTCTGATCATTTTTCAAGGCAATGCAAATACAGTTACCAAGGTAAAAACTGAGCCTAAGAAGAAAAGAATATAAATTGCTTATATGGAAAGTAGAAGGAATGTTACTTTATTATTTACACCTCAAAGAATTACATATTCATATTTAATAAACTTAAAATATTCTCATTTTTCAAACAAGCAAAATCTGACATCATTTCTCCAGTTGTATTGTAGCTACATGCCACAAAATAAGGAATTCTGTAATGACTACCTAGCCATGATTTCTATCTTTAGATGTTTCCAAGCAAGAAAGAAGAAACTAAAATGAGTACTATTTAAAAGGATACTAGGAGAACACATCCCTTCCAAAAGGATAAAGAGACTATTTGTGGTTTCCCATTTGACCCAGTTCACTTTATTTATCTTAAAGCAATATGTAGTCCTTTCCTATGTCCCAACTTTTATTATCGTTTTAAAAATTTATTTCTACTTTTATTCCTTGGTCACAGCCTAGTTTATCTTGCTCAGAAATCCATGTACCTAGCATATCAAGGCCTGTTTTTTTGTCTACGAAACAGATCCTCGCTCAAATTACCTGACCTCCAGCCTGACAATAGTCCTTGGATCATTTACTTTTCCTTTGGGAAACACAGCTTTATTCTAAATTTTTATGATTGAATTTTTCAAAATAGGCTTTATTCCTGCCTCCCAGGAGAATGGAGAATTCATTCTTGTTTCTTCCAACTCTATACTCTTGCATTCTCTAAATGGTCCATAGCATCTGCCTATGTCCCTTTCTCAGTCAATGGCACCACACTGAGCCTCCTTCCCAGAGTTTCATACCTAATCTGTGCAGTCTTATTTCCAGGCCTGTAGCATAGTCATATTCCCTTCTCAAATACTTTAATATGACAACTCTCATGTGTACAACTTATAACATTTTAAGTTTAGCCATTATATGAAATACTTAACTGATTGAGTGTCCATCTAGTAATCATCCATTAAATTGATAGAAATATAAAATAAATCCCAGGTTAGATAGGAATTTGTTTGATGACTGTAGTTACAAGTAACTCATAGAAGTTAAAGAAAAACATATACTAATATTTTTCACAACCTTCTTTCCTGTCGATATTCCTTTCTGCCTCCTTGGGAAGCAGCAACCCCATTTTTCCTTCAGTGGCAGAATGAATCACACAGACAGCACTATAATCTCTCCTTTTAATATATTTAACTTGTGGTGGAGAACCTAATAGGCCAGTGGCTGTCTCAGCTTCCAACTCAAACCCTTATTATGATGCCTAGTGAATATATTATCTCTTGCTTAATATATCCTCAAAGCTAGAAGTGTTTGAAGTTAGCACTGTTTTGAGTGTATTATGAACATCAAACTCTCTATGATCCCTTCTTCCCCAGATTTATTTATTCTGCCTATGGATTGAATCGCTCCATAGATTCTTCTCCTGAACAGGTACTCTAACCTCACAAGAGGGATCTCCTGGCTGGGACTGAAAGGGAGCCTTCCAAGGCCATCCCACTATCTGTAAGTGAGATGCTTTAGGATGATTGGCTGTATGACAAAATCAATAATCCTGTGAGCAACAGCACATTGCCTGATCTCTTTCACTAAATTCAGTTGTGTGGCCAGAGACTTACTGAACAAAGTAGTTTGGTGAAGTAAAAGACATCTGTTTAAGCCCTGGCTGGTGGCACAGTGGATAAGGCGCCAGCCTGCGAACCCAAAGATTGATAGTTCGATTACCAGCCAGGGCACATAACCAGGTTGCAAGCCAGGTCTCCAGCCAGGTCTGTAGCTGGAGGCAGGTGAAAGGTCACCATACATTGATGCCTCTCTCTCTTTGTCTCTCTCCCTTTCACTCTCTCTCAAAATATTAAAATCATATTAAAAATTAATAAAAATTTAAAAAGACATCTGTTTTAAAAAAAGGAAGAAGACATCTGTTAAGTCTACAATCAATGGTACTTCCAAAAGTATAATAGACAGGAAAAGCAAATCCATATTTTTAGTGTTTTGCCCCCAACTGGCACAAATATAATACATGATGGAAACAATCTAAAGTAATCAACCTACCAAGAGTTCCACTAAGGTCCTAGTTTCTTTACTCAAGGTAGACTAATTCTACTGAGAAGTTGAGTCATTAGCAATGGTGATAGTAAAATAAGCCTAATGTAGAGTTCTAATTCCTGTGATTATTATAACAAATTGCCACAAACTTGATGGTGTACAACAAAGGAAATTCTATCTCTCACTCTTCAGAGGCCAGAAGCTGGAATCAAAATGTCAGTAGGGGCCCATTTCTTCCAAAGACACTAGGGGAGAGTCCTTTCTTGCCTCTTCCAACTTCTGTTGACTCCAAGTGTTTTTTTGATTTGTGGCCACATAACTCCAATCTCTGCCTCCATCTTCTTGTGGCTTCCTCTGTGTCTTCTCTCATCACTGGATTCATGACCCACTCAGGTAATTTAGGATGATCTCATTTCAAGATTCTTAACTTACTTTTATATCTGCAAAGCACCTTTCCCAAATAAAGTCATATTCTCAGGTTCCAGAGGCTAAATAAGAATGCATTTTTTGCACCCATAAAAATAGGTTTCATTACTACCACATCATTGCATCATTCAAAAGGCCATTAAGCAATCACTGAGAAGAATGAGAGAGGAAGCTGACTGATACCCAAAAGTTGGTTGTCTTATCTTATTCTGACCCTTAAAAGATTCTTAATGAGCATTTAAAGAGTATACTAATATTTTACCACACGCAGTCCATCCCAAGTGGTGTATCCACATACCTCTACCAAAACAGTCTTATTTTAGAAGTCACACTTCTAACCACATGCTCAAACCATTCACCACTACTTGTTGGTTCATGTACTTTTTTTCATATAGCTCTCTTCTCCTTAGTTTTTCCTAGTTTTATTGAGATATTGACATATAGTATAACATTGTTCTAGGTTAAGATATACATAAAATGAGTTGATATACATATATACAATATTGCAAAATGATTACCACAATAAGTTTTGTTAATACTCATCGTCTTGCTATATATATTCTATATATTCTGTGGACATTATGTCCACAGAACTTAGACCTGTAAACTTGTACCTTTTGACTACCTTCACCCATTTTCCCCATTTTCCACGGTTTGTGTTTTAAGTTAATCCATGACTTTATCCAGGCAAATTAGATAGCAAAATTTATCTTCTTTTAGGATCACCACTGAGTCAAGTGGTACAATAAGCTAGCACAAGTCTACCTAATGCTCAGTACAGGAAAATCAGAAAGAAGTATCTGTAAACCAGGGCATCTATCTATCTATCTATCTATCATCCATCTGATTTCTCGAACTATTATTAACTAGTCATGGGAACCCCTTCATGAGCCCATTCCTATGGTATTGAGAGAGAGCAGCAGTGCAGCAGGAAGACACAGCTGGTAATGATGAACTTTCTCCTGGAGCAATTTCACTTGTGCATTCAAGATTGGTTTGGATCCATTCCTGTACAGTACATGTTCCTGTGTGTGTATTCCACTTGATGGTGTACTGCAGGGTAAGCCTCACTTTATGACTTGGTGGATAAGCTAATGGCCAGTTCATAATGAAAAGTTCAGTTTACAAGATCAGGCATTTAATCTTTTCAAGCTCCGTTAATATTTCAAGTTACTTTTCAAAATAAAAGTAGTTACCTAAAAAAGAGTCCACAGCTTTTATATATTTAAAAAATAAAACTAGGGGGTCTTATCTGTTAATTTACTATTGGGGATCCATAATACACCCCAATCTGCCACACACTGTTTAAGCTTCATTGAATCTGCTCAGTCACATGGGCTGCCTGACAGAGTTGATTGCATTGCAGCCCCAACTGATTGCCAGGGGCTATATTGATTCGAGTTAGTAAGGAGACAACATCTGGAACAGCAGCTGCACTTGAAGGCATCACCTAATTAAGCTTATGATAATCCACGCTCATTCTCCAAGACCCATCTGTCTTCCCCATCAGCCTAATTGGAGAGTTAAATGGAGCTGTAATAGAAATGACCACTCCCTATCTTTCCAGTCTTTGATGGTAGCATTAATCTCTGGGATTCCACAGGAATGTGCTATTGCTTTTGGTTTACTCTTAGTGAAGAAGGTAAGATCCAAGAACCCCATTCCTGTTTTTGTCTCTCATAATAACTCTTACTCATGAGTCAAAAAGCAAATATGAGTACCGAGCCTGGTGCCTAGGATATCTTTTACCAGAATACACACAAGGAATGGAGAAGGGGAAGAGGCTATGTCTGCAGGTCACTCTGCGCCTAGAGAGCTATGGACTTGGGTCAAGACTCAATTTATCACCTCACCACCAAACGTTTCTGCTCTACCCACTGAACCCACAGTGCCTTTGTCCTTTGCCAGGATGTGTTACTTAGGTGCCATTATCCAAAAACAGGTGAAGGGTCTGCTTTGTTCCTTTCCCTAGAATATATTTACACCAGAAAATGACCACAAGGCTAGAAATAGGAATAATGGCTATGTCTCCTTTATAGTGAGCTCTAGCAATAGACATGGCATTCTTATAAAATTTGTTAGCCATACACTTCAGATCTATGGACTCTACAATCAATAAACCAATGTGAAATACCCATGTGTCTCCATTAGGGAAAGCACAACCACCTAGCCTCTGGAGCTCAGTGCTTGACTTGGCTCATGCACCTGCCCTCCTCCACCCTGGAATCTTCCCATCTCTGTTGCAATCAGGCACACCACTTAAATATTCATGTCTTCCAACAATATTCCCAGTCTACCAGAAAACCCAGGATCCCATTTTTAAAACAGGCTAGTGATTCCCTCTTTGACGTGTTTCTCAAGGATTTAAAAAGGAGAGGGTTTTCTGTACCTAGTTACGGAACAGGAAGAACTCAGGATTCATATAAATCTAGTCGTTTGATTCCTTTCTGTATATTATGGCACATCATTTATGGTGTCTTTAGTATGATTGCCATTCAGTACAGCTTCCTGTCAATCCCCTTACCTAACAATTCAAACTATTTATTGAGAATAAATACAGATAATTGCATTAGTTATCTGACTTCGGATTATTCAGATAATTGCACCTAGGTAAAAAATAATCATATGAACCTAAAGCTATATTGGTTAAACATGTTCAGAAGTTAGTCCCTCATATTTTTTCATATATATGTTATGATATAAATTTATAAATACATTTGTTTTATTGCATAATCTATTACTAAGGTAGACATCATAATTGAGTGTGCCAAACTACAACTCTAGTTACTACTTTGAGATAAATGAGGGAAACAGAGGCCTAGGACCTAAACAGAACAGCTCAAGTGAGGGAGGAATAGCCCCTTAATACAAACTAAAAGGGTGAGATGATCTACTTAGCTACTTTGGTTGCATTGACTATCAGGGGAAGCAAACAATTCAGAGTTTGTGGATATCCCAAATCCTCCCATAATTCTCATTTCAATATTTAGGTTCTTACTCTTACTCATTTAATACTTCAACTTTCCCAGAAGAAACCTGGAGAGAGGGCATATTAAATATGTGAACTTGACAACCCCTGGCCAGACCTGTTTTTTGAGGGGTACCTCAGCTCTGCCACTCTAGGAGTCACAAGCTTCTACTAGCATCACCAGAATCCCCTGGATTAAAGGTTGTAACTTGAAAATGTAATATTTAAGCTTGTCATTCTCTTTTATGAAAGACATCTAGTGTGACTAAAAGCAGAGACACTCCCACCCTGGCCTGAATTCCTTCATGCTCTTAATGCAACTGCAGCAAGTTGACACCCAAAGCCTTATCTTCAATGGCACTTGATTCCAAGTGATTGCAGGAAAATGAACTGTTTCACCACTGCTCACCCCAATCTGTCACCTTTCTGTCACTGACACATACTACATTTTCACTGCTTTTAGCCTCAATTATGCCAGTGAATGATCCCAGATTTCCTCCTTTTCCTTAGATCTGATGCATATAATTTATTCCTAGAAGCAAGTTCCATAGCGGTCAGGCTCTAATTGCCCAGAATGTAAATATGTATTTGTTAAAAAGTACTTTATATGTTATTTAAAGATGGAGACTATATATAGCCTCTTACTTGATATATTTTCCCATTATCACATTTTTATATCTATTTTTTTTTTCTAGCTAACAAGAAAAGCTAACAATCTTGTTTGGCTAGTGTGGGCAAAGGAAATTTCCTGTGACACACTATGATTGTTTAAGCCAAAGCAAAATATTTTTATTTTGATATTTTTTTTATTTCTATGCCTCCTTTAGAAAAATATATATACATATATTATGTATTTGAGTCTATAAACAGAAAATATATATATATGAAGATAATAGTCTTCTGTTTATTCTCTAGTTTTTTATCCTTACTAGGAAAACACAACACATTTTACAGTAATTTCTTTGTGTAATGATTATTAATATTACTCTGTTACACACTAGGTCTTTTCAAAAGCAGCTCTGTTATTTTAAAGCATATTGATATAAACCCCTTAATTTGTTTCATATTTTTGAAATCTAGTTTGCTTTGCTCCAATCATCTACTGTTTTTTTTTTAATTAATGACTACAAATCTTGTGCTTGTTTTGCTCTTTAAACTGATTTTTTTTAATGTGTCTTATTAAGACCAGTTGGTACATATATCCCAATATTTTTATCTTTCTAAGCATTCCCTGCACATTTAGAATTAGTGTTTATTTCCAGTACTTTCACTATCCTCCCTAACCGTAGGATATATTTCTTCATATTTTTTCTATTTGAAACCTGACTTTATTACTTAATCCCTCTCTGGCAATTAATTTACTCTAGTTGAACTGTTGCTGTATTTTACCTGAGAGAAAACAGTATGCCTCTAGTGGTCCCAGTTATTTCTTACCAAGGCACAGTGTGGCTCCTTGAAGTTATCAAGTTAATTTAGTTACAAGTATTTTGAAGCTCCTACTGGATGAAGTACATTGCATATAGCACTCTAGAGGGGATACAAGAAAAACAAGTTCCACTTTCAAAATATTTATACATTCATGAAAAATTGCTCAGAAAAAGTAAGATCATTTTTTAAAATATTAATCAGCCCCAAATGGCACAGTTTACTTGTACATTGACTCAGCAGAGTAGGCATTGACTGCCTACTCTGTGGCAGTCGTTGGGACAGGCTCTAGCAGTGCAGTAACATCATGAGACCTGGCCTCATGGCCATGGAAATTGATCCTGGAAGGCTGACTGAAAGTGAGCAGAAATGACAAGTCAGAGCCTACAAAAGACAGGCGTTAAATGTTCTTGGAGCAGGCAACATGGAGACCCAATCTAACCAGGGGGCTCAAAAAGACTGCCTTGTGTTAAGGATGCTTATACTAAAAAGATTAATAACATTGGACAGGTAAAGGGAAGGGAATACAATACAAGGACTGAGTGGGTACTGACTAAAGGAATACTTAAACTGGGGAAGGAGAGGTCTTTGGATAGAGATAAACCCTAAAATGGCATATAATTTGATCTAAAAAGTATTTTTTTAAGCATTATCTATGTTCTCTATATTCTGTATACTAGGTAAGACATGGACTAGTTGTAAATGCCTGAGAAACATAGTGTAAGTGGAAAAAATAGCTTAACAAAGTATGAAGGCAATATTATCAAGTGTGGATCATTTGGACATGGATGTGATGCTGATGAATATCAGGAAACCGAGTTGCACAGAGACGAAGGAAGTCAGTTCAACCAGCATCTAAGGCAGTATGTTCTAGAAGATAAGTGTGCAATAAATGAGAGTGTAAAATAAATGAATGAATTGGAAGCTAGTAGGGCAATCTTTGGCACAATGTGAGTTTTATTACCTGGATTAGGATAGTGTGGCAGATGCTCTTGGTGTCTTGTCCAAATCCCTGTCCTGTCACCAGTCCTGTTTCCATACACACCAGCTGCCACCTTCCATAAGCATTTGCAACTCTCTGCCCTAGGACTTTCTAAGGCCACAGGAGCATGTCTGCCCTATCCAGACATTTTGGAAACGTAATGCCCTTTACCAAGAAAGGATGGAAATTTAGTGCACTAGTAACCCAGTTCTCTCATCCCAGCAGAAGGGGACAGCTCCAGGGTATGTTTTACTGAGTCTTGCAGAGGTCCCCAGCAGGAGCACCAAGTCCTTTCCATTAGCTTTCATCTGTTCTTTGTGTTACTTTTCTACTTTTGTATCAGTCTTCCTGGGATTTACCTCCAAATAACTTGTTTATACCAAATCTTTGCCTTATGCTCTGCTTCTGGGGAAATCCAAACTGAGGAAATTGAGAATGAAGAAGGAGTGTTTGGAAGAAGGTGTCGAAGATTTAGTCCCTCATTGCCTATGCAACCTATGAGTCAGTCGCCCATCCCCATAATATACAGCCAATTTTATTCTTCCCTAGTAACCGAAATAAATCAAAATTGCACTGATTATCCATTCAATGTAGAGTTGTGAACCACCAATGCCATCAATGACAATGAGACATGATCCTTAATTTACAAAACTTGACAGTATGTTTACTGCTTTATATACTTGCATGCCAGGTACAGATTTCAGGTTGTTTCAGTTACCATCCCACCAAGAATGGACACATATGCCACCAGGACACTTTGCATTAGTAAGGACCTAAAAGATACTTACTGAGTTGGAACACTCATTTTAAAAGTAAGGAAACTGAGGCACAGGCAAGAGAAGTGACTTCAGCAAAGACATAGGGTTAGTGAGTGGAGGCCTCCAAACAAGGAGATTCTCTGTCTCTGTCTGTCAAAGGCACCCACCTCACAGCTGTCTGTCAACAAGGAAAAGAAACCTACAAAATAGAAAATTGTTGAAAATTGTTGTTTTACTATATATATGGAAATGAACTAAGGTTTGTTTTGAAGGCAGTTGTTCATAGTGCTAACAAAAGAGCAGGTTTTAACCCAAAAATCATGATTCATACAATTCTAAAACTTGTCCTCTTGGCGTGTGTGTGTGTGTGTGTGTGTGTGTGTGTGTGTTTATGTTTTCTTTTTCCTGAATTGAAAGATAACAGTAGTTAATATGTAAAAGAAGCAGTTTAGTAGCCTCCAATAATGATATGTGTTTCTAAGTGACCTTTGTTATTTAATACAAGCCAGATTGTTCAACTAACATAGAAAGCAGTTATTAGTTACTTAACAAAACACCAATCATGAGAATTGAGAAATGAAAATCAAGAAGACAAAAAGGGTTTTCATCCGAACACATCTAGCTAAAGGCAACAACATCACCCAGTGTTGCCCTGGAGTTTGGTGGATATTAATACAGTTCTGTGAAAACTAACATGGGTCCACAAACTCACATGTGTAAGTGCATCATTTGTATTCATCTATAACCAAAATTAATTTCCACAGCAAGGTCATAGGCCCCAGGTGACAACACTTAATTTCCACCCAATGTGACTTTCTGCCATGGTTGCATTGTAAGCTCCTGGGGGTGCTGACAAAGTACCGGGACATCAGTGGGTGCTCTGCACAGCTTTATATCTTGGTTGCCCGTCCACACACTTTCCTGCCACAACCTGTTGCACACTGACCATGAAGCTACTTGAGGTCTCCCGGCTTCTATGCCGCATTTACACCACTCTCACCAGCATGGAAAAATGGTCTACCTGTCCTCATGCCCCTCTGGGAGGTCTGCCTGCCTGGATATCATTCATGACATTTCTTCTGTCCCCAAGCCATGCTGCTTTCCCAGCCCTTGCTTAGGAAAGGTGGCACCAGGCTCTCCTGTCTCAGGTTTCTGGCTTCTTCCAGGCTCCGGCCTCAGGCCAAGGGGTGCATGGCAGAGTTTTCAGGGAACAGGCCAACCTCTGGTGCTCTCACCTCCCCCAGGCCATTTGCCTCCCCCGGTCTAGACTCAGTAATTAGGAAAACTAACCTGAGCTGATTAAAAATTCTTCCAAAGGTTGCCTTAATTTTTGACCTTAACTTTGAACACCCCCAAAGGCAAAAATTTCTCTTTTTGCCTCTGTTCTTCAATGCCTCAGGGATCAGTTGCTTGAATACAGAAAGTGCCACGAAATAATAACTGCAGCAACCAAAAAAAGTGAATATTAACCACCAATTAATACATAAAAATATGTTTCCAGTGACATGCAAATTTTAATTCTTATGTTGCCTTTTCGTGTGTAACATAGATTTAAAGTATGATTAGAATTAAGACCAGTGAATGACAGTCTCTCTGCAAATCCCAGACCATTTCGAAAACAGTACGGCAACGGTCACAAAAGTTTTAGAAAGAAGCACTACTCAGATTTTTCCACTGATTGGAGAGAAGCTTAATGCTGATAAACCCATCCCACCACCACTAAGAAGGAGCAGAAGTGCTAGCTAGCTCTTCCCTGCTAGCTCACTGGGAGGCCGAAAGCCTCATAATTCCCCTCATTGTGATTTACCTACTGGGGTGAGTGTCCCTCATGATTATTTCAATATAATTGATTTACTGCACTAAACTTCAATACAGCCCCACCCCAATGCACATTGGTACTTACTTTTCATCTTCCCACAAAGGTAAGAAGGGCAGGTTTCAACCTTTTAGTCATAATGTGCAAGACCAAGCCCAGACCCAGAAAGGAAGGCAGTGGTGAAGCTGGGGCTGGAGGGCAGATGTCTGTATTCTGTATAAGTCATGTGTTTGTTTGTTTGTGTTTATTTTATTTTATTATTTTTTATTTATTTTATTTTATTTTTAAAGATTTTATTTCATTATTTTTAGAAAGAGGGAAAGGGAGAGAAGCAGAGAGGGAGAGCAACATCAATGTATGGCTGCGTTTCACCTGCCTCCAGCCACAGACCTGACTGGAGACCTGGTTTGCAACCTTGTTATGTGCCCTGGCTGGGGAATCGAACCTGTGACCTTTGGGCTTGCAGGCTGGCGCCTTATCCATTGTGCTACCAGCCAGGGCTGTTTGTGTTTATTTTATATGTTAATTTTTCTTCTTGGTTTTACTCAGTGGGTCATGCTGATGCCAGCATTAGTCATTATCAGAGACTTGAGCCAGGAGTACCTTAAACTTAAAAGTGTTTATTTTTGGCTTCTTGAAGAGGACTAGGTGATGATAGTAGATTGGAACCTAAGAAAATTTATTTGAAATTTATGGAAATACATTTTTCTCCTCAGTATGCATCCGCATTCAGTGGATAGTTAGTTTGCCTGTATATGTAACAGTCTTTGTCGGCAAGAAAGCATTTTTTAGAAAATAATTTTTAGACTAGAGATGCAACTTTAATTGCATAGAAACCACTCAATATAATAGAAGCTACAAATAACTGTTCTGATGATATCCTTCTCAGGTCAAAAATAATTTGGTAAAACACCTTCCTGAAACTATATCCATTTGGGGTCTCAATACATCTTGCAGCTGAAAGCTGAATGAAATTCTGATTGGCAGTCCACTGTTAAATGATACAACATTAAAGGTTAAATACCATATAATTGGCAAGCACCTAAAAACAACTGGTCTGTGTACCTTAAACTAATGAGCATACTCCAAAACCAATGACATGATTTATCATTAATCTCAAAATTACATTCTAACACATTCAATGTGCTAAGTGATATTTTTCCTTTGTCCCCAAACACCCTCCCTCATCAGGCTTCTTTTCTCTTAGTGTTTGTTGAGCACCTACTTGGTATAAGTTACCATACTAAACACTATTGATTCTTAAAAGGTATAATAAAAATGGTCTCTTCCTTCAAGCACTTTACTAAATATCTATTAAAGAAGATGTATAAAAATGCAAAATTTATAAAAATAAGCTCTAGATATTACAAAGAGCATCCTGACAGAAGCAAAGTAGCCAACTCTTGCAGACATAAATCTCTCTTGACCTTTTTCTTCTTGGCGAACTCCAGCTAGCAATCATGGTCACCTTTCTGAGTGGCAAACCACTCTCTCCTTCACTCGATGACTCAATTATGGTCATCTGTTCTTTAATTACTCATAGCATAAACCACTAAAGCCTGATTATTTCCATGCGGTTTATTAGCAGCAAAGGGATAACAAAAGAGGAACACACACCAAACATAGCACAAGATCGTGTAGCTTAGAACGTCCATGTATTTGTCTTCAGCTTGGGGAGTTGTCTCCCTGCTTAGCTCTTAGTCTCCACCCACCTGAAAGAGGCTGCTTTAAAACTTGACCACTTTGGCAGCACACAGAAGGACTTCCAGATTCAGGAGGAAATAAACAGAATGATCATGATCATGGGCTTTGAGGTCAGCTAGATATATGAGTTGAAATTCAAGTTTGCCTACATACCTGTATAGATTTACAAGAGTAAATGTCTATTCAGTTTTGGAAAACAGCATTAGTAATATCTTCCTCATTGAGTTGCTTTAAGAATTAAAAGAAATAACAAGTACTTGGCACACTGAAGAACTTAAGTGCACAATATGTGGTAATTATTATCATCATTATAATGATGCTCATTTAAAGCCATAAAAAAGGTAGCAAAACTCAGAGTGAATGAAGTTCTCTCTCTGCTTTCCTAAAGTCTGATTTTAATTTTTTTTAAATTTCAATCTCAGCTTTTCCTCATCCTAACCAATGGACAGCAGCCAAGTCCACTATCCTACATAACATAGACTCAATGGAGATAATTTAATCACAAATGTAATGAAAGCGATATTCAGGGCTTCACATGATTAATTATCAAACACAAAATATATAGACCAGGTGTCTGAGGGAGAGAGGTATTGAAGAAGGCTCTTTGGTCAGTAAGTGTGATGGTTGTACCCTGGTTGAGTCTAAGAATAGTGGCTAAATGAAGAATGTCTAGAACAGAGTTTGATGTGCAGAGGTAATATTTTTGTCGTAGGCCCTGTAAGGCTGAGGAACAGCCCAAGTTGTCATATCTAAGGGCTCTGCTTGCTGTCCCTTCTAAGGTTCCTTTGGAGGGGAGAGCCCAGAAATAAGAATTATTCAAAGGTCAAGCAGATTGGGATTAATATCTATAAGCCTCTGAAAAGTAACATTAGCAATGCTATTTTTCAGCATGACTTATTAACAACTATAAGAAATAAAAACACACACAAACCATAGCACACAATGTTGCGACATTGTATGGCCTTTGTAGGAAGGAAGGAGTGCCTATCTGAGTGGACTGGAGCCACAGTTGTCCATTTCAGCCTGTCCCAGCCCCAGCCCCACCTCTCCTAATGATTACCTGCCATCTGTGTCCTCAGCCACACCTCCCCGGGCACCAGTGACTGACTCAGCCTAGCAGAATTAGAAGCTTTGCCCCTGCATACTCGCAAGTGGGGTCTGGAAACTATCCAGAACTGTCTTAAGTCATAGAGCTTGGAGGTCAACAGAATCCTCTGTGCCAAGAATATTACATTTCAGGTTCCCTAACTAACCCTCACTGTCACAGCCAGCTTGTCTAACTGACCCTTCACTTCAAGCTTGCGATACTTGGTTTCTCTTTAGAGTGTCTTCCTCAGGGTGTGGCACCAGGAACCTGATGCTGAGCATCAGCCAGCCAACTCAGGAGTTGGATCTTCCTCAGCTGGCAAAGAACAAAAGTAGAAGATGGGGGAGGATATGGGGACTTTACCACCCCCCACCCCCCAAATAAAAGGAAGGAGGCAGGAAGGGGGAAGCAGTGCACTGCAAACCTTGCCAAGTAGACTGTGGTTTTAGGCAGGGATGCAGTCACAGTGAACGTGGAAAGCAAAAACCCACACTACAAAAAGCAAAAATGAGAACATCAAAGATGAAGACAGCAAGGGAGGCTTGGGGTTAGTGATTACTTGGATACATGGGTGATTTATTCAGATATGTCAGAGAGTAGAGTCAGGGCTGTAGTGAAGCAACTTGTGTTATGCTAGTACGGAGGGCAGGTCGGCAGGTCGGAACCTACGGGCAGCAGGTGTGGCCGTATCCAGGGGACAGAGCCCTGGGGCAGGTGAGAGCCTATGGGCAGCAGATGTGGCTGTACCCAGGGCACAGAGCCCTGGGCACTCTTAAAAAGATTGTGGTAAGATTGGAACTGACTTTAACAGTCGTGTGGTGTTAAAACAGCCACACTTTTCATTAATTATGACATGTTTTCCTTACCACTTTCAGCACATCCATCTTTTTCAGCATGGTGACTAATGCACATAATAGTTAGAAGAAAAACATAAAACTATGCAATGCTTCATTAGTTTCTGTTGCCACCTTGATGTTGTTTGATATCTGATGTAGTTAAGACCATCGGGCACTGGTGCATGAGACATAATGAGTACCTGCCAGGCGCAGCATATAACTGAATCGCCCAGTGACTGTTCCCAGCAAAGAGGTTAAGCTCCTTCAAGGAGAAGCCAGCTCTAGTCCCCAGCTCTTTCATAAGGGACCCTTCAGCAATTCCTTCAGCAGTCTCGTGTGGTTCTAACCTTTTTGTTTCTATACAGATCTTCTTCAGTTTCCCTTTCCTCTTAAGTTCTCTAGGTTTCCCTTTCTGCCTATCTTCCTCCTTTCATTTTCTGAGTCTTACCTGAATCCCAATTGCTCGTGACAATGTAGGCATCTCTGGGCATGATATTCAAGATCTCTCTGGAATAATTAGATATTTCTGTGATCAAAATGTCTTGCTTCCTAAAGCAAAAAGAATACAGGTCTGCTCCTTTTGCTAAGTGCAGAGCTCTGTTTGTAGAACTTCTTGTGCTCATCTCACTCTTTTCATGGCAGATTAACCCCACCCTGACTTAGTCAACATCCTCTCTCAGAGTATGAACTCCTCCATTTATTTGTTTTTAAAATTGAGATATAATTGACATATAACATTATATTAGTTTCGGGTGTTCAACTCAATTCAATATTTGACAAGATGATCACCATAATGAGGCTTTCCATCACCACATATAGTTACAAAATTGTGTGTGTTAATGATAATAACTTTTAAGATAACTTTCTTAGCAACTTTCAAATATAAAATATATTATAATAACCACAGTCACCATGCTGTACATTTAATTGCCAGGACTTGCTCATTTTAAAATGGAAAGTTTGATGCATCTATTTGTTTATTGGTTGTATAGTCATTGGGGCCTGTCTTTAGCTTTGGGTTGCCAGAATGACCTCTCTCTCTTCTCCCCAAACTGACCCCAGTACCTCAGACATCACTAATATCTCAAGTACGTTTCATTACTGAGCACCAGATCCAATGTCTCCAGCGAGGCTATTGTGGTTACCAAGTTTGGAGACTGTTGAGTGACCTGATTACCAAAGACAGATCTTCACATTACAGCACAGCGCAGAATAACCACCTGCTATCCCTCCTTCGAATCCTTCCCCAGGGATGCAGTCAAGTAGGGGAAACTTCCAGAAAGTGTCTACTGACTCTGGCTACCTAATCAAGGCATAACTGAAGAAACTCCTCCTTATGATATCCGTATGCAAAAAGCACTCTCCAAGGAACTCAGCAAGCACTTGCCAATCAAGTACTCCACAAAAGAACAACAGGGAATACACTTTTTAAAAGTACTTTCTATGTATCTTTCAGAACTCCCAGGACCCATATGTTTTCCTCAAATAGAATTATGGTTGACAAAAACCAAATTAAAAAAGTAAGAAAGCTTTTTGTTTCTGCCAACATTCACCTGCTGTTCTTAAGCTCCTCTCACCCACCCCAAGTCCCATTTAAACCCACCCTGTTAGGGGAAATACTGAGAAGCCTCATGGTCTAGACTCACTGGTCTTATTGCACCAGGGCCCAGCTCTGTGCTCTCTTCCAGCAAATGTTTATTGGGGGGAGGGAGATGGACAGGGTAAGGGAGAGAGAGATATTCCTGCTTTCTAAGCATTACTTTCAATAGAGTATCAAATGTACTAGTCACCTTGCTAGATTATTTACCTCCATTACATCACTTAATAATTGTAGGTATTTTCATAAAACAGAGTTTGTGATTCCCATTTTAGAAATAAAAATAAAACCTGAGACAGAGAGAGGCCAAAATATGTGCATTATCACATACCAAGTGTCAGAGAGTGGGTTTTTTTTCCTGAACCCATGTTTGCCTGGATTTTCTCAAACAACCCACCTTCCCACCACCACCCCTTCCCATCTTCTCAATTCATCCTCCAGTGCCCCTACTCCATCAATCCTTCAGCCTCCTCGAAACTGACCGTCTATTGTTCCTAACACTTTTTACTTTCCTCCACACCTCTGTCCATCCCTCCTCACCCAGCATCAAATACATGGTTGATCATAGAAGCACTCCTTCATGGACACCTTCAGTTTCTTTGTTGTTTGCTTCCTTTATGTGCTCCCATGATAAAACCCCAACCCTGTTTAAAACCAAAACACAGCCTCCTGTGTGTTTGTGCCCTCCCAGGCATTTAATGCTGGAGAGAAACACATGCCCAAGGGGACAGGTCTCTTGTGAGACATAAAGTCAACCCTTAATGGCGGGCATTTTTATGATTGCTGCAAATGTGCCTAAATGACTGGCTAGAACACAAACTGAATAAAATAAGTTCTACAACTTCCCAAGTGCTTCCCAAGATGAAACCTAGCTTATCTATAGATTATTGATCATTGCTGGTGATCATATTAAATGACAAAGGCTATTGCTTCCATTGTATTTTTCTGAAGCCCTCCTTGTTTTTTTTGTTTTGTTTTGTTTTGATAACATGTGAATCTTACTTTGGAACCAATATCCCCACCTTTGCTGAATTAACAAGAGGAATGCAAATGTCTAAGACAGAAGTGTGACTAGTTTTTCTTCTGGCTAACAGTGTTGCATATAAGTGTCATCAGAGAAAAACTAGCTGAATCCCTCCAAGTGTCCTCACATCAACAACACTTTCAGCATCTGTATCTCAGGCTCAAATCTTAATGTTTTCAGGGACTAAGTGCAAATACAAGCTCTCAGTGTAAACTCATGGTAACCAAACTTGCAAAAAGTTATGCAAAACCCAAATCCAACTGCACACAGGCCTATCTCATAGTTCCAAACATTGAAATTGGTATAATCAGTACTCCTTTCCTGTATAGAATGCCAAATCATAAGTAAAAGTTTGACTCGTGAGCTTATAATCAAAGAAAGAGAAGTTACCTGAAATTAGTACATAATGACATTAGTTTAAGGTAGTCTAGTGCACCCCGGGCCACAATGCTGATAACTTGTCAATGGAACTGGAAGTCTGGTCCTCAGTTGGCCCTCACACCCCTTCCTTGGCACAGTGCTTAGATGAACACCTGTTAATATTGACCTCTGTGGTCCACCCCCACCACACTCAATATTGAAAATATCCTTCTCTAATAACATGAATTCATTCAATCTAGTTACTGTTAAGCCTTGCAGATGTGAAAACCATTCTGTCTTTTTAAGAAAATGCAGTCTAACTCCAAGTTTTATTCATTCATTTCATAGGTAAAGTCTCAGAATTCAGTTACATATCACCTGTTTACAAATCCACGGGGAACCTCTCTCTGCAGCCTCCACAGGACATCAGTGGGGGACTAGGAAATAAGTAGGAAGAATGTGCGACCTGAGGTCTCTTTGGGGGCATAAGAAAAACCAGGCAGGATATGTATGATATTTCATTTCTCTTCTTCACCTGTTACATACGTAGGGATGGTATATCTAGTACCATCTAGTAAACTAATTACAGAAGAACATTCAATTAATGGTAGTAAAGTTTCCCCAAATGGCTTGTTTCAAAGACTATCATTACAGTGAAATGCTATTACTTAATCCATGTCATTCACGTGCACCAAAAAATCTATAACAGCAAGGAAAGTAATTTTATATTATCTTGTCTCCTTGATTCAGAGGAATCTAAATCATCTCCATCATCAAAAACATTTGTGATCTCTCTTTTACTGCAGTGTATGTAATAAGCAAGATATCAAAGATATTGTTTTCTCTGCTTTGTCTTTTCTGCACTCTCAATTTATTTTCTTTGAAATCCGGTCAACAGAATGTAGCTTGCTGCCTCCAAACTCATTATTACTACAATAAGATTATTCTCACAGAATGCAGTAACTATGGAAGGAATTCAAACTACTGATATCTATATTAAGATCACATGTTCAACTCAAATAGTCTTTTTTTTAATTAATTACGGAATACCAGTTAACTCCTCTGAGCATTTAGGGTTTTTTTTTTTTAATATAAGTAATTAACTCCTCTGACCCCACCTCATCTTTACACTGTGAACTACTGTCTTTAGACTAGTCAGATGTGTTTCTCATCTGAACTTGCCTCACACAGATGCAAGTCTCAGCCGCAGCACATATAAATGTAGATGTGCATGGCTCTGCTGGGGCCACCCCCATTCCCACCCCAGCCACTGGGGCTGCACACACTGACTCCGATTTCTGAAGGAAGTGCCACCAAGGTGGTTTTCACCATCTGTCTAGCATTTCCAGGGTGGCATCATGGGCACATGTTGAAAAGCAGGGGAGTCAATGTTTCCCTCATTTTCATTTTTGTCTGTGCTATTTTTCCACCCACCCAACCTGTAAGCTGCACAAATCTCTGGTAAGCGGCCATGTTCAGGTTTCTGAAAAGCCAAGAGAGTGGTTCCCCTGTATTTTAAAAAAGGCAAATGCTGCTGTCTTCAAGCTAATAATTACTTAGAGAATCAGAGCAAAGAATTCAGCTCACTGAGTTTTATGCCTAAAGAATACACTTGGGCAGCACTCTACATGTTGGAACTTCTCGTTTCCAAAGGACAGGACAGTGGTGTTTGAAATGGGCTCTCCCTCGGGGACAAACCCACCTTCTGACACTCTGGGTACAAGAATATGCTATTTCTACTCCATCCTAGAACCTTCAAGTGAAATATGGCCAAACCAGGTTGCTCTCCTTAAAAAATACAGTTGTCATTCACTTAGAGCAAGATGCATCTATTTAACAGATGCAGATCTGCAATCGTTGACTATTTCTTCTGAAATTGTTGACTTTTTCTTCTGACCTGGGTCCTATGGCTGATGTCGAAGTGTGGGCATTTGGAGAAGGTGGGCCTGGTGTGGCATTGAAGTAGGAGGATTGGGGCATTGATGTGGAACAAGGCTTGGGAAAGAAAACTCTAGGAGCAAGGAAAGCTACAAAAGATTCCCTTTGCAATGTATCTTAGGTTAAAATTGCTATGCTTTTTAAAAATGTCACTATTAGTGTTATACTTCAATTTGATTTGCCCAAAATAAAGTGGCCATTCACTTTAATTTCCAAGAAGTAATTTGTTAATTAATTTTTTTCTTTAAAAAGCTGTATTGAGCAAACGATTTTGTGAAACACTTTGCTGCATGCCATGCAGATGTAAGATTAATAAAATACAAATTTTATTGATAAAGCACACATCAGTAAAATATGGCAAGAACATTTAACCACAATGGAAAAAATAAAATAAGCGTCTCCAGCCTGTGAACCCAAAGGTCACTGGTTTGATTCCCAGCCAGGGCACATAACCAGGTTGCAAGCCAGGTATCCAGCCAGGTCTGTAGCTGGAGGCAGATGAAAGGCAACCATACACTGAAGTTTCTCTCCCTCTCAGCCTCTTTCCCTCCCCCTCTCTCTAAAAAATAATAAAATAAGATATTGAAAAAAACCAAAAAACAAAAAACAAGGTCCTTAGGTCCAAGCTGGTGTGGCTCAGTGGACTGAGGGAACCAAAAGGATCACTGGTTCGATTTCCAGTCAAAGCACATGCCTGGATTGCAGACCAGGTCCACCAGTTGGGGATGCTCAAGAGGGAACACACATTGTTTTTTCTCTCCCTCCCTTCCTCTCTAAAAATAAATAAATAAAATCTCTAAGAAAAAGAAAATAAAAACAAGGTCCTTAGGACAATCATTTGTTATTTTTAAGCCTTGACTTTTTAACATATCAAATAAGAAAATATGTTAAGAGGTTTCTAAATTTGTTTACAATGTCAATGTTCCTTCTTCTTTTTTTATTTTTTTACTAGCTTTTCTTTTCTTTAGGGAACTCTTTTTTTTTCCCCTTCTGTTCAGCACTTTCCTCTTCTGATTCTATTTTACTTTCCTGGGCAATTTCTTCTATTCCTATGTTTAATTTTCACTTATAAACTTATGACTCCCAATTGTAAATAGAAGGAAGATTAGATAGATAGATAGGTCTTTTAATCACCAAACCTGATATTTAGCTTCCTACAGAATGTCTCCACCTACATGTTCTAAATTCATGTCCACATTTTATGTATAAAATTAAAAGTTCTCCTTTCAGTATCTCTCTAAATAAATAATAATACTATTTACTCAAATACTGAAACCAAAAAGCTGAAAATTTTCCTCAATATCTTATATCCTATCCAATTAGTACCCTGACGATACAATTTTCCTCTCATTTCCACATGCCTCCAATTGACCTTTTGGGCCACCAACGGGATGAACTTTTCAAATTCCAACAATTTTAATTCATTCTCTAAGTTTGAAACATTTAACCACAAGCTTGTTGTTGCCACCACAACCTTAAAGTCCACCAGTCGTTGCCCATCACCCAGGGTTGCTTCTCAGTCTTGACTACAAATCCCCTAAATGTCCTGGCAAGGTGTTAGGGGAATTAAAAACCCCAGAGTAACATCTTCTTAGAAATTCAATTTTATTTGATGGCAACAACAAATATAAAATATCATTTTAGTATTAAAACTAATAATATACACAATAGAATACCAAAGTCTGAAAGGAAAGTTCAAGTAAGTTTTTCACTTGTGATGGCCCACGTTAGACTGCGAACCTAACACCCAGTTGAGGGATGAGATATTCTTCTCTTGTCTTTGCAATACTTTGGAAGAGTGAAAATGTTTGAGAAGTACTATGCATGCAGAATAGCACCAAGACATCTTACAGAATTGGCAATTCGTCTGGTATTCATTTTATCTCAAAGGCCTCAGTTTCTCCTGCTTGCCTCCCACCCAGGGATTTAACAATTGCAAGTTACCTTTATCTTAACACACTATGTTAGACACAGGTTTAGAATATGGAGAGATGATGAGTAATTCATGCTGATGTAAGCTTAGGGTTCTTGGTTGGGAACAGAAAGAAATGAGTTTGGCAAACATTTGGAAAGAATAATTGGAACCACCTTGTGGAGAAAAATGTCTCCCATAGTAAGACTTAACCAGCTGGGCCATGGGGACCCCTTGAAAGTTTGAAATAGAAGAGTGACAAGATCATCTAGCTTTGAGAAATAAAAGTTCTAAGCTACATTACAATACCTCTGGAATGTGATGTGTGTGGGTCAAAGAGTGGAGTGGAGACTCCAGGTAATAGTCCAAATGAAAGATGAAATTCTTAGCAATCACTGAAGAGTTGATGCGTGGGAATATAAATGACATTTTCACTCTAGGGGTTTGAGGTTAAAAACAAAAAATTCAACCACAACAGGAACTGTGATAACGATTCATTTGGTAAACATCCTGGAGTAGATATTTCAGATACCCCATCAGTGCAAGCATGCCTGGTTTTACTGCCTCCAACATATCAATGAAAAGCAACCAGACAGACCACAAGGCACTTAGTATACTAGTTTCAGTTCTCTTTGGCATTGCATGCACAGTCCATTACTGCTGATGTAGATGCCCGTATCACCCCAGACCAAATTCCAACTGTGAAACCCTTAACTGTATTTCAAAATGCAGGTCAAAAGATAGCATCTTTCAGAAATGCCACTGCCACCACTGCAGTTACATCAGGGACCCCCATGTCCACATGGCCAGAAGTTTTGTGTATTTATGTACCTGTGGCCTGATGACCTCAACTCTCTGTAAATAATTATATTTGTGGATATTCACCTCCCACTGCAGACTGTGAGCTACTTAAGAGTAAGGCCATGCCTTCTTCCCCTTTGAATCATTAGCAACCTACCTAAGACCTGACACATACTAAACATACTAATTATTGCTAGAGTGCATTAAAGATTTAAAACCAGCCTTCCTACTTTATTACACCTCAGATATACCCATATATGTCACACAAAAAAATGCAAGGACATATAAACTTATTTAAAAATAAATGCCTAGTTTACAAGATTAAAATCTGTTCAACTGATACATATTTCATATAAGTAGTAATGTCATTAACAAACATTTTATATTTGGCAAATAAGTCATAATTATGTAAATGTTCAGCTTTAAGTTTTTAAATGTTATTCTCCAGTAATATTCTGTGAAGTGTGCAAAGAGTTTTTAATATTCTACTTTATAGGTTTGGTAGCTGAGAATCAAAGTGAATGTGTAAATATTTAAATTTCTTTGCTAAACCTCCATTAAGATGCTTTAATACATGTTATTAAGGGATCTTTATTTAATATAAAATGCCAGGAATAATAGTTAAGGAAATGAAGATGAGTTTTCCTGACTTTTTTCCTCTATTTTCATGGATGAGCCTTACCTGCTCTAAAAGAGAGAAAAATTTTCCATAAACAGAATGGCTTTTTTTCATTATAATAAACAAATGTAAATATAAACTACTTGTTATTAATAGATAAAGATCTCATCTCCTTTTCCTATACTACTTCACATATGTACGTTTTCTAACTAGTTTTCTTTATTTCTAAAGAAAATTTCTAAAAGAAATATTTCCAATTATTTCTTTTATAATTGAAATAATTGAGATATCACATCACTTCAAGTCAGAAACTTAAGTCACAGCAAGAGAACTTTTCAATGAACATAGAGAAATAAAGAAAATGAACTATAAAAATTATAATACTTTTGAATACTTGCTAGCAGAATAACTGAGATAAATTCTTTACATGGGTTATATTATAAAAAATGGTTTTTGATTTTCCTTACCAGCACCTACTGCAAATGCCATGTACACTTGGTAACATGAATTCAATGGCTCTGTGATTTACAATAAGTGCCAAACCAAGAGGAATGAAAGCCCAATTTTTGCTTTAGTCCACAGGGTTAAAATATCCTCCATGGCCCTCAAAGCTCCATGATGCATCTACCTTCATGAGTGGTAAACACCACCAGCAACTGTCTCATTAAAAATTGAGGAAGAAATGGTCACTGAATCTATTTGGGTTTCATATATTTGCACTGTATTATGCCACAATTTAAAATATATACAAATATATGCATATTGTGTATATGTATATATGTCCAGCATAAAACAAAGATTTGGGGGCAATATCTCTGAAGCATTTATCAGAATTGCAATGAGTGACAAAACTTACAAAGCTTAGGTAAATAAACCTACTGAATAATATTTTATTGTATGTATAGCCTAACAAATTAATAGCTTTTCCTTTTTCTGCATACTGACTTACTTTCCCTCAATAGCCTTCATATTTTGAGTATGATTCTGTGAGCTTTTTGAAACCTAGACAGCTTTTTTTAAATGTGTTTTATTGATTATGCTATTACAATTGTCCTTTCTGCCCCTTTGCCATCCTCCACGCAATGAATGTACTGCCATTTTAATGTTCTAGTTTTTATCTTCTTTTTCTTATATAATTGTCCCCTTGGCAAGCCATCCCCCATACAGAGCCACAGAGCAATGACATGGGTTGCACCTCACCCCAACCCTGGCAATTACCTAAGCCTCTGCCCCATACAACTTACAATAGGCCATGCTGTTAAGACAGGGAGTCAAAGCAGTTCTACCTAATACAAAGAAACAAATACAGGGAGGCTGCCAAAATGAGGAGACAAAGAAATACAGCCCAAATGAAAGAATAAAATAAAACTCCAGAAAAAAAAATTCCTGAATAAAATGGAGATAAGCAACCTATCAGATGCAGAGCTCAAAACACTGGTTATCAGGATACTCAAGGAACTCATTAGGTACTTCAACAGCATTAAAAAAGACCCAGGCAGAAGGGAAGATTACAATTAAATCAAGTAAAGAAAAATCTATAGAGAACCAACATTGGAGAGGATAAAGTCAAGAATCAAATCAATGACTCGTGACATTAAGGGAAAATAGAACATTCCATCAAAATAGCAAGAAGGAAAAATAATTTAAAAAATGAGGATAGACTTAAGGGGCCTTTGGGACATCTTTAAATGTACCAACTTCTGAATCGTAGGTGTGCCAGCAGAAGAAGAGGAAGAGCAAGAAATTGAAAACTAATTTGAAAAGTTAATGAAAGAAGACTTCCCTAATTTGGTGAAGGAAATAGGCATACTAGTCCAGGAAATACAGAGTCCTAAACAGGATGGACCCAAAGAGGACCACACCAAGACACATCACAATTAAAATGCCAAAAGTTAAAGATAAAGAGAGAATCTTAAAAGTAGCAAGCAAAAAGCAGATAGTTACCTACAAAGGAGTTCCCATAAGACTACCACCTACCTGATTTCTCAAAGGAAACTTTGCTTTTAAGGAAGCTTTGCTTTTAAAAACAGGCTAGAAGGGACTGACAAGAGTATTCAATGTGATGAAAAGTAAGGATATATGTTGTACATATATTATTTTATCCAAAAAAACCTTTCATTTAGAATTGAAAGGCAGATAAAGTACTTCCCAGACAATATAACACTAAAAGAGTTCATCATCACCAATCCTACACTGTTCTTAACATCCCCCTACCTATTTGGTGTCTACCACTTTGTACTTTTTAATCCCTGCACCTTTTCCCCCATTCTCCCCCTTTCCCCTTCCAACTGGTAACCATCCAGAAAAACCCCATATCTATGATTCTATTTCTGTTCCGCTTCTGCTTATTTGCTTAGTTTGTTTTTTAGATTCAATTGATGATAGTTGTGAATATTTGCCATTTTTAAAAAAGATTTTATTTATTATTTTTAGAGAGAGAGGAGGGAAGAGAGGCAGAGAGGAAGAGAAACATCAATGTATGGTTGCCTTTCACCTGCCTCCAGCTACAGATCCGGCTGGAGACCTGGCTTAACAACCTGGTTATGTGCCCTGGCTGGGGAATCAAACTAGTGACCTTTGGGTTCGCAGGCCAGTGCCTTATCCACTGTGCCACCAGCCAGGGCTCATATTGCCATTTTAACATTCATAGCTTTGATCTTCTTTTTCTTAAATGAGTCCCTTTAACATTTCATATAATAATGGCTTGGTGAAGATGGACTACGATGAAGAGGGCTATTGTCAAGGAGGATGCAAGCTGGTTTTCAAGCTTCCATGTCTACCTTACAGTGTCTCTTAATGTAGAATTACATTAATACCCAGGAGGTATTTCCAAAGATGACATATATTGTAAAAGTGCACCTAGGCATAGATAGGCCAGGAGACCGCCCCCAAACTTGTATATGAAATACGTTATGCCAATAAAGAGCATGTTATTTAGAGGAAGAAAGTTGAGTCCCAATCCAGCTTCCCAATTTCACGGCCATTGTGACTTTGGGAATATCTCTTAATTGTTCTGGGTCAGTTTACACATGTGCCCTAACTCTCTAGATGATGGTTTTCTTTATCAAATAAAATGATGCAAAGTTAAGAATAAAATAAGGCATAGTTACAGATACTTAAGAGATTAAGGGGATATGACAAGTAATTGGCATATTTTTCCTCCTATTTCCTGTTTTTAAGTGCTCAGCAATATATATATTGACTATCTCCTAAGTTCCAATGGTAAGCACTAGATGTTTACAGATAAAATGACATGGTCCCTGCCGTGTGACAAAGTAACATGGTTTGACTTTGGCTTATAGGGATCACTCTGGCTGCTACTTTGGGGGATGCATGATAGAGATAGGAAGGTAGATTCAGAGATACCTGGCTCTGTAGACCATTGTATCATTTCAGAACAATCATGGTATTTTGAATAAGGGTGGTAGCAGTGGAGATGAAGAGAATTCAACTAAGGTGAGGACTGATGACTCAGTTTTGGATTTAGCATGACAACAGAAATTGGTACCTTTGTGGCAAAGACAAAATTCAATCAAATCAAGGTAACTGAGAATGGACAATCACAGTGATGATTGCTGGGGGAGGCAGAAGTGGAGGTGGGTGTAGGAGGGATAGACGGTGATGGAAAGAAACTGGACCTGGGCTGGTGAACACAGTACAGTCTACAGATGCACTTGGAATTGTGCACCTGAAACATATGTAGTTTTGTTAACCAGTGTCACCCCAATAAATTCAATAAAAAAAGGAAAACTTACATTTAAAGAGAATGAGAATTCCACAGCAAACATTGGAAAGACTTGAGGGGGAAGTCATAAGATAAGGAAGAATAAGAGAGGAAAAGCCTCAGGTTTAGAGTGTCTGGGGACGATGGATAAAGACCTAATAGGCATGAATACACAGAATATTCATGAGGTTAGATCAGTGGGGGTGTAGTGCCCCAGAATGTAACTCATTCCAGGTTTGCTGGGCAAAAGTTCTTCTGTTTTTACTGTTATTTCTATCCAACACCAGCTGCTACCCACTTGGCTGTGAGACTAAGATAAACATAGTGGAACTAAAGACGTCTGAAGTTAAAAAATCCTAGCCATTAACTAGAGTTTGCCATATAGTTAAGAAGATGGCAAAGTATAGATTATGATACCTGTTATTAATTGAATGCTTATTCCATTTCTGCCCCTTTTAACCCTCCAAACAAAAACCTAAAATAGTAGATATAATCATCTCATTCTACAGATGAGAAAGGTATGGCTCAGAACAATTAAATAATGTATTTACTTAATTGCCACAGTCACATCTTGCCACAGTCAGTCAATGACAAAACTAGGATTTGCCTCTCTCCCCTTTTCCACTAGGCTTTGAAGGACCATGGAGACACATCTCTTTTTTAAAGGTTGGGATTTACAACATTGGGATAAGTTGGAAACTCAACATTGGGAACAGTGGGAAGACAGGACTAAAATAGCCTTACAAGAAATGGACCTAAATTGCACCCAGCTGTGGTTTTCGGCCTCTGAGCAGTTTCACTCCGGTTCAGCCATTGGTTGGTAGCAGCTTCCAAGCTACCTGAGAGACCTATGGAAAAAATTGCGAAGTAACAGTTGCCTGTCAACTTTGGAATCTAAAAGAAGTTATTATTTTAAATGAGTTTCCAAGGCTTAGTAGGAGCGAATGATTCTCTTCAATTAAGATGATCATCATAGGCTCTTGCTTCTTCCGAAATCTTACTCATTCATGTTGGACAGAAATAAAACATGCTGTTACCATGAGTTACTTTTGCCAGCACTTCTTTACTTTTACAGGCAGCTGTGAACACCATGGGTCTCAGGAAAACAGAAGTACTGCCAAGCACAGGCTGGACCTGTGAACCCTGGCTTTTCAAACCCATGAGTCCAAACTGAGAGAACTTTTTCTTTTGGAGAAGATTCTGCTCTTCAAGAATGTATTTTTCAGACTGCTTAGGGACACATTGCTTATTATGTATTTTTACAGTGGTTCAAAGTTGCCGATCCTGACAGCTATCCTTCAATTTCACACTTAATGATGAGCTCCCAGATCAAGAAGCCAGGAACAAGGCACCTTTATTTTGTTCAATACTTGATGCCATCCCTAATAGCAACTCTAAAGGGGCTTGTTTCCTTGTTTTTATTACTATTTAAGATGCTCTGTGTTACTACATGTAGCATGTAATTCCCAGAAGACAAGGATCCACTGTATTTAACTTTGAATGGCTTCATGTATTGAGGATCCTTAATACTTGATGATAGAGATTCAAATAGTATGAATATGATTCCTTAAATGTAGAGCACCATTGTTTGGTTACCTTTATTTTTCTGTTTGGCCAACTTGAAGAAGGCCATAAACATTGATGAAGCACACAAATATAATATTTACATTAAAAAGGATAAACTAAGGGATGCAAATTAACTTGTGTGTTAGTTGTCAAGTGTCCTGATTTGGGGGAACCATTTTGATTTCAAATACTCTGTCCTATTATCTTCATAAGTCAAATCAGATTCTCATAAGTCAAATCAGACTCTCAAAACATTCTGGTTTTGAATTAGACACTATAATATGTGTCTAAAGAAAAAAGAAACATATATCTGGAATCAGACAAGTTAAATTGCCATTTAGATCTGCTACTGATTTCTATGTGACCTTGGAAAGGGAACTAAATATTTCTAAGCTTCATATTTTTTATCCATGAAGTGATACAATTGTTATAAATGAACTCCAAAATCCAATCTTATTTTAAAATAGTGCATAATACATAAATACTATTTCAAAGATTTTAAAATTTTAACCCATTATTTTAGAACATAACATGTCCAGCTTTTACTGATTTGCTTTTTCAAAATATATTATTTTCATTCCAATCCAATCTGTGAATCTTTTTCAAATTAAGTCTTAGATTGTTTCTGCTATAATGTAGTTTCAGAATTTTCAACATACAGTACAAAAAGTATAACAAAACACTCTATAGAACAATATATAAGACAAAGATAATATTCCACCGACATGGATAGTTATGAACCTCATCCAAGTAGGCCAGTAAAATAAACTTAGGGAGAAGAAAAATCACATTTAAATTTGGTAGAGATACAAATACTTTTGCAGAAATAACATCTTGCATGTCCACAGTAATCTGTCTCCTTTTCTTTGTTCCAAACACATGGAAAAAAAAAAAAAAAAAAGACATTTCAAGTTACTGATTAACCTCAACAGATTAATCTTTGATTCTGTCTAAGGGCCAATAAAATTGATTATATTTCCTTCTACCAGAGAAAATACTAAAAAGTTTAGTATATTTTTAAAAGATATGATTCTTTATTATCCTGATATATCAGCCCAAATCACATTTGATTGGACTTTTAAAATTTTTATTCCTTTTCCAAAAGAAATCAAGAAATTCTAAAGAAGTTATTTTCTTAAATGTAAAAATATATTTCATTATCAGGATACCCCATACATCTCCATGGCTTTTTCTCCTGATATCTTCTACTCCGGAATGAAAAGTCTTGGATTTGGGGGATTTGACTCCATAGCCACTGGAGTGCTTATATATTGTTAATCTTGGCTAAGGATGGAGGGAAAGGGAGAAAAACTTGAAGCAGGGATCACTTTGACTGAAAATGGAAAAACCCTTGACCAGGGGATGAAAATAAATAAACCAAGTGAAAACAAGTTGCCATGTATGACTTTATACAATTTAAGAGACAAAATATAAAAGGATGTAGATAGAATCTACCATCGTAACGTGGCCACTTGGTAAGAGACAACATGGTAGACTCAGGCAACCCCCCAAAAAACAAAGCAACCCTTTTCTAATATCATATAGTCCTTTTATATGACATGAACTGCAAACACGATGTATAACATAATGTTGTTTAGAGCTATGACAGAGGAACATAGGAGAACAGCATGTATAGGAGAACAGAATGCTGATATTTGAACCATCCTAGACATTGGGAGGATTGTGACAGGTGCGGAGAAGTGGGAGGGGTGTTCCTGGAAGAAGGAGCAAACACATCAATACTAGACTATGAAGAGAGCCATGGTGCAGGAAAAGCAAGTGATGCTGTCTAGGAGGCATGGGAAAGAACAGGGTGAAGACAGGCATACCATTGAAAAGGAAGTTAAAGATTTGGAGGCAAAAGAAGGATATTGCATAATTAGACCAGTGCTCAATTAGGATAAAACATCTGAGAGCAATAGGCAGAAAGCCTTGGAGTGGGGAAGACTGAAGGTTAGAGAGCTATTAGGAGACCGTTTCATTGAAATTGTGAATAACAAATGCAGATTATTGCTTTCCAATCTCCACCATTTCAGGAGAAAAGTGAATCTTCTATGTATTTATGTATTGCATACAGTATCTGATACAGAATACCCAGTGATAAAATTGAGGATCCTTTCTTCAGTCTCTCAGTCTTATTGGGAAAAAAAAAAAAAAAAAAAAAATGTGGGTAGGTTTTTTTTTTTTTTTTTTTTAATGGAAGACCTCAGGTTTTATCATGACCAGTTTGCTAATGATTTGAAAATCTCATCTCTAGTCTTTCAGTCCAGCAGTTCATATTTCACACTGTCTAATGGATATGCCATAAACTTGTTAAAGGGACACATCCAGGATCAGACACACCTTCCTGTCTGCTAACACATTTCTCCTAGCATCTTTCATTATTCACTATGCCTCCCAAAGCCAAAAATTGCAAAGAGATCTACCATTTCTTTTTCACTCTTGAATTCTATATCCAAACGGCTGGCAAGTTCTGCTAGTTCTTGTTCAGAAACTTTTCTATCCCCTCTTCTCCGTCCTAACTACTGCCTTTCCTGGCTTCAGAGCTCCATGAACTTTCACCTGGATTGTTATTGTATATTGGCTTTCTATCTGACTTGATTGCAGTCTCCTTTTCAAAGCAATCTTCCCCAGAGCTCCCAAAGGGATCTTTTTAAAGAAATCAATTCCCATCATTCACCTCTTAAAATGCCAGATATTTACATGCGCCTGAAAAACAAAACTCAAGCTCCTGAGTATAACACGAAAGGATATTTTAAAGGTAACCACAATACAACTTTCCAACAGCTCTTCCACATGCTCCAAGTTGCAGCCACATTGAACTTATCAACATCTTTGATAAATTGCCACAACAGAAGATTATCCTTTCATGGTCATTGCACACACTGTTTATTCTGCCTCAAATGCTTCTTTATCTCTTCTAAGCCTGGACATCTTTTCAACCTTCAAGAACCATATCAAAAATCTGTTTTTCTTCTCTGATACTGCCTGAAAAATTAGGTTCTCCCTATATCCAGAGTCCATTGTTTCTACCTTTATTTTAGCATTTATTCCCATTTTATTGTAACTTGACCTGTTTATAGGTCAGAGCACTTCCAACAGGCAGCAAAACATATTGTCAAAGATATGGGCTGGATTTTATTCATCTCCCATGTCTGAAATTAGCCTCGTAAATGGCACATATTCAGTAAGTGTTTGTCAAGTGAGTGACTGTTTATCACTGTCGCTGTTGAATTTGTTACAAATAAGTAATCAGCTATTAGGAATTATTATAATGTAGACCAGGACTATACACAGTACTTCATGCAGAAGAGGTAGGAAATAAATCTCAGGGAGAGTGAGGTTCATCTGCAAGGAATGTTTCGAAGCAAACATAACAAAGTATCCCCTTACCATCATTTGGAAACTGTTCTGTTGTGTTGGGGAAGATCTAGAGAGTTTTCAGAAGACTCTAGAGTAAATGAATACAAAAGCTATTAACCACACAGGGCTACATAAACGGTCAGAAGAGCCTAAAATATTAGATATGTGTTCTCAGTAGATTTGATGCTTCTACCCATAAACTCCCAGGTAGTATTTGTTGCATGTATGGTTCTATCAACTCCATATAAAGTCATGCTCTCTAACAGAGAAAACCAATTATGTATTGTTTAAACAATAATGTAAGAAACGGAGTTATTTATGATATTTTTTGCATCATAAAATAAGTTACTCTTTCTCCTGCTTTTCCACCAAGAACACCTAGTCAATTAAATTAAGTCATTTTAAAATTTGCTGAGCACCATGAAAAAAAGATCCAGGCATTTGCCGAAGGAAAATGGGTGGGGTATTATGTGCCTGTTTTCTTCTTTTCTTAGATTATTTGACTTAAAAGTACCTAGGGATAACAGGTTTTATTTTTTTCCTAAGTCTTATAAACTAAGAATATTTTATCTAAAAAAGGAATTAACTTTCATTAAATGCAATTGTTGATTTATGCTACTGTTCCAAAGTTCTTAGTCTGTGCCAGGCACTGTGTTGGGTTCTGAGAATATTTTAAGGGACAAGATCAACATTATCACTTTTCTTTTGAAATATGTATTTTCCTTTTAGTTAGATTAAAAATAAATTTTACCTCTTTTTAAAGAGTGCAAACTTTACACATTATTTTGTTTAGCCTATTGACTTTTCTATTCAAGTAAATAAGTTTAATGGAAGCTAAAACAGAATTAAAAGGTTGCTAGCCTAGAAGTTACACCAAAAGAACTCACTAGAACAATGTACTGAGAGACAACAAGTTGGGAAAGAAGACATAAAAGTTGTAGTGACAAAGTTCCAGAAGAGGAGAGAATTGAGTCAGATGCAATACTTTAAGTGAGAATGATTAAGAAATTTCCAAAACTGATGAAACACATTAGATTTTAAGATCAAACATGAAAGAAAAGAAATCCATACTTCAACACATTTTAGCATAACTATAGAAAAACCAAAGACAAAGACCTCTTAAAAAGCAGCCAATGAAAAATAAATGAATTACCTTCAAAAAACAATAACAAGACTGAGAACTGACTTCTCAATAGTAAGTTATTAGAAGACTCTGGAATGTTTTCTTCAACGGACTAATCTGAACTCTATACACAACAAAATTATCACTCAAAGTAAGACTGAAATAAAAACATTTCCAGGCAGGAAACCACATTAAAGATTTTTAAAACATTTTTAATGTATTCACCCATAGTTCTTATAACTCCAATCCTAGGAATTTATTTCAAAGAAATAATAGGACAATCATGAAAAGATATACATACGATGCATTTATTGCTTTCAAGTTTGCTTACTTTATCAAAGCTTTGGAAACACATGAAATGTACATCAGTAGGGAACTATTGAACTAAAATGATGCATTCATAATTTGCATTAAGAAAATTCCATAGTTCTTTGTGAACTCAAGCAGTATAGTAATACATTAAATAGAAAAAAGAGGCATGACTGGTGTGGCTCAGTAGGTTGGGTGTTGTTCCTCAAGGCCAAGGGTCACCAGTTCAGTTCCCCATCAGGGCACATGCTGTGTTGCAGATCAGGTCCCTGGTCGGGGTGCATGTGATGGGCAACTGACTGATGTTTCTCTCTCACACTGATGTTCCTCTCCCTCCCTCCTTCCCTCCCTTTCTCTCCCTCTCTAAAATAAATTTTTAAAAAGAAAAAGTAAAAAGCAAGCTATGGAGCAGCATATTTTATATATGCTAATCCAATATAAATTAAAATTTAAAATCTAGTTGTTTTAAGTTACATGTTCAGAAAAATCGAGAAAGGCATGCATATCATCATTCTTCTTGGGGTGTGGAATAAGATAATTTTTTACATCTTCTATTTGCAATTTGTACTCATCATTTTCATGTGGAAAAACAGATGAAATACTAGCTTCTTAGTAGTATCTCTTATTGTTGAGACCTTTGGTATAAAAATTACAGTTATGCAGCTAGCATGATGATGTTTTATATCGAGACTGGTTCTCTCATTTGGGTAGGCCATGGTGTTAAATGAGCCTGCCTTGAAGTTTTGCTTCTTGTGTAGATCAATTAGCTCTGCACAGGGAATAAAATGACACTCTTGTGCATTACCTATTAGCCCAAGGAAACAGGCTTTCAAGTCTTTACCTGAGTCTCCTGGCAAGAGAAAATGTGTGAATGTTGCAGAGCATAGAAAATTAAAAAGAAAAGAAAAGAAAACCCTCAAACCATGTGAATTTAGAGGATAGTGGCAGTTAGCATCACTTTCCCCCACAAAGGATGATTCATATCTTATTCTCTTTGAAAAACCTACCTTTAAAATTCTCAGACCACCACATTTTGCAGCTTATACAGTAAGTCAAATCATAACTTAAGCAAGAAACTCTCGTTACTTGGCGCTCTCTTTCCATTTGCCTTGTTCCTTTCTCTCCCTTTCTCTGCTTAAGAGAATTTTCTCATTTCCCCCCAGATACAGCTCATAACAAATGACCTCAAGAAATAGAGACCGACCTAATCACTGGATTGACTCAAAAGGGAATTCTCATTTTTTTCAGTTCTGATGACGAACACCAAAAATTTTGGGATTCTAGTATAACAGTTCTCAGGCCTACAGTTTTATCCTTCAATTTTGCACCAAGTAAAGCCTGGTAATGTTTTCTGGAGGCTTGTCTAACACAGAGCCTTCCATATAAGCCCACATTCAGCTTCATTCCAATCTGAATGTATCACTGTCAGTTTATAACTGGAATCATGAAAGGATTCTGAGCAGCCTGTTGGATTGTTTACATTGAATATATGGGAAAGTTGGGATTATACATTCCAGCTCATCATTGTGAATGATGTATGAGGTAAAATTCTAAACAGCCATCACAGAATTCTGGGTATTGGTTTTATCACTGGAAAAGATATCTAGCATATGGATACATTGTAAGGAGAACCAAGTTCTTATAGCAGTCTCCATGTTTTCTTTGTATTGCTGACAGTCCTGGCCCTTTATTAAACTAATAATGCAACTAATAATTTTGAGTGGTCTTTGTTTTTTGAAAGGCATTTTACACATTTATAATAGTTGTACTACTGGAAGCATTTGTAAGGAAATTTTTTCTTACAAAAAAATTGTATTTGCTAACATTTAATATTCTGATAAGCAAAAAGAAAAATAAAAAGGTCCCATAACTTATGTTTTTCTAATTCCCTCAATATTTCCTGAATATTTTCTTCTGGAAATGTGAAAGATATAAGAGTAATTTAAAATATTCTCTTTCCCAACCAGGGCAACATAACTAGGTTGCAAACCAGGTCTCCAACCAGGTCTGTGCCTGGAGGCAGGTGAAAGGCAACCATACATTGATGCCTCTCTCCCCCTCTGCCCCTCTCCCTTCCCCTCTCTCTGAAAAATTGTAAATAAAATCTTTAAAAAATAAAATAAAATAAAAGATTCTCCAGCCCTGGCCAGGTGGCTCAATTGGTTGGAGCCTTGTCCGGTACACCAAAAGGTTGTGGGTTCGATTCCTGGTTAGGGCACAACCTAGGTTGCAGGTTCAACTCCTGGTCTGTGGTCATACATAAGGCAGCTGATTGATGTTTCTCTCTCACATCAATGCCTCTTTCTCTCTCCCTTTCTCTCTCTCTCTCTCCCTTCCTCTCTCTCTAAAATCAATAAACATATCCTTGGGTGAGGGTTTAGAAAATCATTCTCCAGATTTCTTTTAAGATATGTCGATTGCTAGCTAGATACTTAATATAAAGATAGAACTCCCCATAGAAAACTATTTGAGATAAAAGTGCTGAGATCCAATTTAATGCCAATCAGTTGTATTTATTTTTGAAACTCTCCTTCCTGTCAAAGTTGGTTAAAGCTTCCTGCTGCAGAGGATTTTCACTGGGGGGGAGCATACAATCTGGTTTCTCACCAGTCCTGGTTGGCTTAAGTCCATTGTCTCCGTGTCATTGTAGAGGGCTTCCTTTGTGTTTCTTTGAAGTTTGAAACAAAAACTTTATGCTCACTCTAATTTTAATAGTTTAATAACTTCTTTTCATGTCTTTCCCTTCGTTATTTCACTTAACCTACATTTCTCTGAGAAAATAAAGGTAAATGAAGACTAATCCAGCCTAGTTCCCCACCCAAGGCTCAGCCAGGGCATCATAATCAGTCTTCATGGAAAGTGGCCTCTGCTCCTGTTCCTGTCACTCTCTCATAGGCAAAAGCATATATTGATACAAATTCAGTTATCAAATCACTCTTAATGCTACATCTTTCTTTTTTCTCTTCTGCGCTTCTATGCCCAAATCCTCAACTCGGTCTCATATGAACAGTTTACCATCTCTTTTATTTTTTAATTTAAATTTTGTTCAACTACAGTTTACATTCAATATTATTTTATCTTAATTTCAGTTGTATAGCATAGCAGTTAGGACAATCATATACTTTACAAAGTGTATCCCCCAATATTTCCGGTCCACCTGGCACCATACACACTTGCTGCATCATTCCTGACTATATTTCCTGTGCTGTACTTTGCATTCTCTTGACAATTTTGTAACTACCAATGTGTACTTCTTAACTCCTTCACCTTTTTCACCGAGTTCTCCAATGCCCTCTCCTCTGGTAACCACCACTCTGTTCTACCTATGAGTCTGTTTCTGTTTTGTTTGTTCATTTAGCATCTGTTTAAAACTAATCCCATTACTCAAATGTCATATTATAAGGCAAGTTGGGTATTACATGAAAAACTTTGGAGTTTGTATTTGGCTTTTTTAAATTCCAATTTTCAGTGCAAATTGACAGTTTGGTATATATGAATCATGTTACTCCATTCTACTGATATTTAGTAATTACTTAGGTACAACATCATTTTAAATACATATTGAATGTTGAATGAATTTCTCTGTATGAGAAAATCTGGGTTACATACTTCTACATACATGTTTTTCCTTCTCTCTGTAAGTAGTGTACCTGTCAAACTTTTCTTAAACTAAAATGTCATAAAGCACAGAAGCCATTATCATTGACTTCTAGGAAAAATATTTGAGCATTCACAGACCCAAAATTCAATGCACACATAGTGTCTTTATTTTGTTCACGTGATCGAAACACTACTTAAGTCCAGTTTTACATTAGATGTAATACCCTTATGAGTTCCGTTAGGCTTTTCTGATACGTTAGGACACATCTTGTTACCAGATGCACCAAAAGTAAATCAAGATAAAACACAGATGCTCACAGACACAGTTCAAAGCTATGCAGTTCAAGCTGAGTGTAGTTCCCAGGGAATGAGGTTGGCAGTGTTACTCTTGCAACTCAGGGTACGTGCCATTTCCATAATGGTTCACTGCAAAACAAACACTGAAATCACAATTATATATATATATATATATAATGTCAGAACAGAATAATAACATAATTGCAAGATCAGCTCAGAAGATAAAATGCCCAATAAATCAGAGTTTTAAGAAGAGTATATACTGAAAGGGAGAGGTAGGAGAATATCATCAAAAATTATTTCAAGAAAATTATTTTAGAATTGAATAATAAGAGATTGCAGAAAGCATCCCAACAAAATAAATGACAAATACCCATTTTAATGCACATCTCCATGAAATTTTAGAGTGTCGGGACTAGAGAAACCACAATAAATGCCTTCTGAGAGAAATAAATAGATTTTGAAAAACTGGAGCTGAAATCAGTATATTACCAGACAACCCTACAACCATATTCAAAGTAAGAAAATGATGAAGCAAACCTTCAAAAGTATGAGGAAAATTTTTCTTCAACCTGAAATTCTATTCTCAACCAAACTGTCAATCAATGTCAAACTGTCAATCAAGTATGACAATATATTTAAATAAATTTGCAGAAATGCAAATCCTAAAAAATTATCTCCTATCTTAAGAAGTTACTGTACAATGAAGACAGAAACTAAAATAAGAGAAAGACAGTGAATGAATCTTCCCAAAGGGACACAGAACAACAGAGAGGAGAACTTCTAGGCTGACTGTTATGCAGTGGCTCAAAAGAGAAGCTAACCCATCTTGGAACAGGAGGATGGAAGACTCAAAAATGGGTGCTTGCGAAGGTGGGAGGGTAAAATGGATGAAGCACCAAATGTGTTTGATCATATGGAAACTAGAATTCAAAAGGGTCTCATTGATCCTTTTGAAGTTGGGGGCCTTGATATCATGATTATGATATGTAAACCTAGGTAAATTAAAAATAATAAAAACATAAGAACTACTAACTCTAGGGAAAAAATTAAGTTGCACAACAGAGATAATTATACTACTTGGTTCAGCTCTAAACAATACTAACATAATTTTAGTAAAATAAATACCAAAAATTCAATGAAACTAATTTATAACACTATTTTGAAACAATAAAGAGGAAAACACACAAAAATATATAATAACTAAATTGACAAGTTAAGAAATAGCATTAAATATATATAAGAACCAGACATTGATGTTTCTCTCCCTCTCTTCCTCCCACCTTGCCCTTCTCTCTAAAAATAATGAATGAAAATCTTTTAAAAAATGTTTAATAAAAGTAAATAAAATAATTTTTTTTAAAACATAAGAAACTAAATACTAAAAAATATAGCCAATAAACCTTGTAAAGGAATTTATATATATATAAATTCATATATATATGAATTTTGGGGCTTAGGGACTTTTTTCAAGATTGGTCTTGTAAAGGTATTTTACTATTCAAACTATGTATGTGTATTCCTTGGAAAAAATCAAAATAGTTAAATAGAATAGAAACTAACTAAACTTTGAGGGAAGGAAGACAGGAAGGAAGGGAGAGGGGGAGGAAGATTTCATAAAAGTATTTCATTATATCAACCATTTAAAAAAGGTGATATATATAGTCAATTCTATGGATACTAAAAAAAATTGATAAAATTCTACTGCCATTGCAATATAAATAAAAGAAGAATAGAACAAGATTAGTGTTCCTATCATTAAAATTCAGCAATTTGATCACTATCATAGCCAATGCCTCAAACAAAAGAATGAATATATTATTGTGATAAGTGGTCACAGTACATTGTTAAATGAAAATAAAAGTTTTCATATTCTTTCATTTATACATACATACATAATAGAAAAAATAAATTTAAAACAAAATTTTAGAATTATAGATAACTTTTATCTTTTATTTCTGATATATGTATCCAATTGTTTACTATTGCAAAATTTTCTAATTTTCTATAATAACACATAAAAATTGTTTTATACATATATAACTTTTATTAGTGACAACCTCGTTTTAGTTATAGAAACTTCCTTATTTTCCTAAAAATCATGTTATAATCCACTTGCTTTTGTCTCTTCCTCTGATTGTTCATAAATAACTTACAATTATTAACCAAAAACTGAATTAAAATATTTATTTTTACATCATTTTTCTGTATTTTGGAGAAACATTGATCTCAGGAAATTGTGAAATTAAAATGATTTGTTTTCAGTATCTCCCTGGCTTCCTTTTGCCTCTTTTCCCTGTGTTGCATTTTCCCAGGCATGTGTTTGATTCCATATGACTTTTCCCTTTCATGCTAACTGAGCAAGACAGGTTCTCCTAAAGCTATTGTGATGTGATTTTTTATTAAGTTCTCAGTTGTTTTGTTGTATGCTTCCCAAGGTTCTGATCTAATAAATAGCCTGTTGCCACTAGCCTGTGTGCCCGTAACACCTTGTGCATACCTCAGTTTTAGTACTTAGAGAGTTCTTAATGGAACTCTGATTAATATACCTAAACTAAATGATTGATACTATCCATTTCTTTTGTAAAATATGGCTGATGCCCAAGGCATGCTAAAATTTCCCAGCCTTCAGCTGTTCTCCAGTATAACCACAAACTTCTGTCCCTGCCAGTTGAGTCCTAAGTTCACCCAAAAGTTGGTAACATTTCTTCCCAAGCCAGTTTGTCTTTGCTACATTAATTACATAATTAAATTTTATGTTGCAACTGATGAAATACTATATGAAAAGAGTTGTTTCTGTAAAAACATTTGAGAATATTTTTTTTTGTAGAGAATATTTTTAAAAGAGTGTATAAATTTGAGTGCTAGGAAATAATAATATCAAATTAAATGTTGACATAATTGTAATACCAGTTTTCAAAAATAATACAACTCTAGGAGGATCCACACCATTATTTTGCAAGTTTCCCCATTTTTTCCCTTACTTAAAAAATGTAGACATTTAAGCACACACCATGCATTACATATGTGGTTTATATAAGAAAAATATTGTGACATATCAAAAGATCAATGAAAGAATGTAAAACTTTGTTTTGAAGTAAAATATTTAAAGGTATTTTTAAATTCCCTCTTATAAGCAAATTTTTATTTGGTTAATAAACCAACTTCTGAACCAAATTGCATTAAATACAAGGGTTCCAACTGAGCATAAAAATTATTTATTAGTGTATCTGTCTCTTGTACTGAAATGTTAGCTCCTTGGGAACAAATGTCATACTTTGGTCTTGTTCTCTTTGTTCTCCAGCACTAATGGAATTGCTAGGCATAAATGTTTGCCTCCTAAAAGTTTTTAGATCTTCCTTAGATAAATAATGCATTGTCAAATTCTTAATTTTACACTCAAAATTTCCCATGAAATTTTTATTCAATTCTGAAAATCTAAATTAAAGATCCTTGGCATGCTGGCTTTGCCCGACTTCCTTCAAAAGAAAAAAAAAAGGAGCTATTTACCTGATTCTCCTTCTTCTACTTGCTTCTTCTACTTGGAATGCCCTCTTACCAATTTCAATATCCTATCCAACAATAACCCTAACTGAGACAATCTTTCAGTGTGAAGTGTTCCTCCCCTGAAATTACTTCCTTAACTCCTTCCACCTACTTGGTGGTTGGCTAGTTTCATATTTGGGTACCGAAGTAAAGTCATGATAAGTCAGTTCCTGTGGAAAATTTTGGAACTTGCTGAAGACCCAAGCCTGAAACAAGGAATTAGTTGGGCTCAGAGCTCAATGCACAAGTTTGGAAATGCTTTTGAGCAGCTGAGACAGAGTACCTAGCAATCTTATAAGTTAAATCACGTTTCAGGCAAAAGCCTACCCAAGATTTTCAAAAGCCCAGAGCACAAGGAAGGCAATGGTAGGGGAAGGAACACAATCACGAATGTGGATGGAAGGCTGCCATCATCCCCGAGTGGTGTTGTGAGGTCACAAACCGCAACGTGGCTACAGGACCGTGCAAGAGGTGTGGCTGTGCTCCTCCCACACTTGGCTGGGCAGCATTACTAGGCCAACCTTGACATGTAGAAAGCAATGGAAAAGCCAGATCAAAGTAGGCTCCACACACCTGTGAGCTGGCAGATGACTAAAACTTGGAAGTATCCTAGGTACATGATGGGATGCCAAGGGAACAAGGGACACCAACAAAATTACTTTATTACCAGAGCACAAGGGGCCATCTGAAAACTGGGCTCCAGGTCTGGAGTAGTGACTTACTTTTAAACCAGGAAAAATGGGGAATCAAAAAGGAGGTACTGAAGCTCTATATACTTCCTGTATTAAAAACTGCTCAGGAAATGGTTAGATCATAACCTGCATTGAGAGTAGATATTATGATTTTGGAAGAGATATAGATGGGACAGATAGCATAGCTTCACAATTAAAAATAAAGAAAGAAATAAACACACTTAGAAACGGGGCTGATACAATTTTGTGACATAGCTAAGCTAGAGATTAATGAGCCAGTCTCCTAAAATAAATTTTAAATACAACAGGTTTTAAAATTGTTGAGCAAGTTTCGGTAAGCAGTTGGGTGAAGGGAAGCATAATTCTACAGAGCTGAGCATCTCTTGAGAAGCTTTTTTTGTTTCATAATTAAGAAAAATTTGTCAGTAACCAAGTTAGCATGTTTTAGAATCAAGTATCTGTATTTCTAAAGAATGTGTTTCCCTATGACTAGGCAAAAACCTGTCAACTACTCTTAAAATTCATTCATTATTAATTAAACACCCAAAGGCATTCCTTCTTAGTTTGTTTCATTGCTGCTTTGAGTTTTTTCACTCTCTATTTTAGAATATTGTCATGGAAATCAAATAATTTTGTAAAGAATAAATTTTAACACAGTTCTTACATATAGAGAGAAATTGTATCTTTTCCATAAATTATTACCTGGTTTGGGGCATGTTTTCGGAGCTAGAAATCAATGTCACTTATTTAATTAAAGAATTTGAAAAAATTACCTGTCAGTTAAATAGCCTTGTTCTTGTCTCCTTATTTTATTATATCTGTTTCTTAGTGTTATTTGCTGCAAATCTTTTTAAATATAAGTAGATGCCAAATAATAATACAGTAGTTAATAATTATTGAACACTTATTCTGTGCAAAAATTTATGCTGAACACTTTATGTGATTAAGTATAACCTTCAAAAATAGTCATCAAATATGACTCATACTTGTCATTTTTCAAATAAAGAAACTAAGAACCATTAAGGTCAAGCAACTTCCTGAAGATCACACAGCTAATTAGAGATAGAGTTTATCTCAAAATTTTAAGTTACGCATTTAACCACTATTGCATACGTGTGTGTTTAAAATACTAAAATGTTCTCTCCTTCATTTCTTTATACAAAAGTTTTCTTTTACAGAAATTTATTGAATATTTAGCGCATTAACTAATGACAGGGTATTCAGTAGGAGTTGAAAATGACTAAAAATCAGTTTCCATCCTCAGAAACTTATGATAGATATTAAATATGTTCCATTTAAAATGACAGCTTTTTTTTTAATGGAAACAAAAATAAAGACTGGATGTTTGGCCCTCAGTTAGCCTAGGACATTCAGATGTTACAGGAAAGAAGTGAAGGGCTCTCACTGCATTTCAGAGAGTAACTCGAACGTTGTGAAGAACAGAATCCATCATCTATTTAATACAAATAGGGTTTGTGCCATTATCCTTGGCTGTGGAACATATTTTTAATATGTTGGCCTATGTGATAAGATTGTAACTTTCTTAAATGTTGATCATCTTTTTATATTTTTATACTGCCACCAAGGCTGGTGCCCTGTTGTGTCACTCAAGATTGTATTTAATTGAATCGAGATAGGATCTCCTATCAGTAGTTAGTCCTTTTTCATAAAATACTTGGGAAATGTCTCATTTTTCTTTCATGCACAGCACTTAGGCCACTGAAAAAGATAAGCGAGCTAGAGGTTGCCCATAATTCTCATTCCCAACTCAAAATGAAGCTCTGCCCCTTCTCTCTTTCCCAAGAAAGTGTTCTATGTACTTTTTCTTTATAGGACCTTTTCCTGGGTTCTAGCAAGATCTCTTCATTGCACTGAAAAATATTAATCTGAAAGATTTTCTGACAACCCATTTTGATAGGAAAGTAGAAGTTTGAAAGGTTATGTTGTCAAGTTAAGGACTTGCTTTCCAACCAGAGGATATAGAATCTCTTTAATATTGATTATCACTAGTAAAAGAGTACTATTGGAAAAAATCTCAGACAAAATATGGATCTTTATTTAAATATACATTCAATTTGATAATAATATATTTTCCTTCTTTGCAATTTACACAGTTAATGATAGACTGGCCAGCAATGGTACAAATCCTCTGAACTGCTTGTGTTTGCAAGATTATGTTACAAAGTTTGAGCTTCATTTCTCCTTTGAGATTTCAGAGATATATTTTAGACATATTTTTCCAGAGAAAAGTCAATATCTTTAATGTGTTTAATTCTAATAACAGAACCTTGTAGAATCACATTTATGTGCAACAACATATGTTTTCAATGTTTCATACCTTTGACCTAACCAATAAGGCTCTTCAATGTGATGGTGTAATTTTATAAAAATAAAATTAGCTTATTTAAACTTAAATTAATAACTACATTCTTTTTCTTCATCCTGTAAGTTTTTCATTTTATGTTTTCGGTTTGTTTGGGTTAATCTTTAAAAGTGTCTAATTCAGTGGGGTGTGGGCTTGGGAAAATGATGAAAAGTCAAAAACTATAAACTTCTAGTTGTAAAATAAATAAGTTACGGGGATTTAATGTACAACAAGGTTACTATAGTTAACATACTGTATTATATATTTGAAAGTTGCTAAAACAGTAGATATTAGAAGTTCTCATCACTAGAAAAAGATCATTTGTAACTATGTGAGGTGGTGGGTGGTAACTGTATGTATCTCAATCATTCTATAGTACATACATATATCAAATCACTTTGTAGTGTACCTTAAACTAACACAATGTTATATGTCAATATATCTCCCCAATAAATTGGGGGAGAAGGGATGTCTAATTCAATGATGATCTATGAAATATTTCCTGCAAAGATACTTGTGATGTACTTACTTGTAACAAAGAGCAACAAAGTAGCATAACAGAAATTGTATTTTCTAATTTTTACTCATTGGCTCAGATGGCAATGATTTGCCCTGAATTGAGATCCTTATAAAATAAGAAAGGAACAGTTACCAGGTTACAAGCCAGGTCTCCAGCCAGGTCTGTAGCTGGAGGCAGGTGAAAGGCAACCATACATTGATGTCTCTCTCCCTCTCTGCCTCTTTCCCTTCCCCTCTCTCTAAAAATAATAAATAAATCTTAAAAAAAAAAAAAAAAAGACAGAAAGGAACAGTTAGATAGTAAATGCCCTAGTTTGAAAAGTGAACAGGCTGTAACTTAATGAATATACTTCTCTTTCTATGACTTCCTGCATGGCCTGTCCTAAAGAATCAAGACTACTGCACTCCCTGTCCCATACTATGTGCTGTGCATGACTTATGTAAGGTTTGGGAAGCCGGACAGAAGTATTAATTAGTATATTATTATTGGCAAAGAGACAGATGCCAAATGTTTTAAAACTCTTGAATACTGGCTTTCACTTCTTAACTGTTCTTGTTTTGTTGAGAGGCACAGGGTTAAATAAATGGCCAACGTGTTGTGTTGTATTTTATTTTCTTTTCCATAATTTCATGCATAGTGAGCCTGCTGCCTCACAAGAAAAACAAAGTATAGCTTTAACCACCTCTTCTTACCCCTGGCTCATTCATTCTCATTCTAGAATCAACACTTTACAGTCTCCTTGTTAGAAAATTAGCAACTTAGCTCATATTCCTTGGATCAGTGGCTAAAGGGAAGAGATCATTTGTATAGATTACCCAATTTCCTGTGGGTGAATGGGATAACAAAGAGAAGGGAAGAAGAGAGAAGGAAAATACCAGACTAGCTAGAGACAAATGGGCTGCTCAAAAGTGGTGGCCTGGAATGTAGGGAATGAAAACCTGAGGTAATTGTTTGAAATTGAATGAGTCAATTGTTTAACACTATTTAAAAATGTTTGAAAAGACTATAACCTCTAAGTCAAGCCAATGTTTTTACAACCAAGATAATCAGAGCAGTACAGAGCCACGACTTCTAAAAAGACTGGAAATACAATTATTGCAATTTGTTTTAGAAGGTATGTTGAGTAAACCACATATTGCAAATTTTAGAGTGTATTTTAAAATAAGAAGGAACTTATGTATACTGAGTAATGAAAACGGAGGAGACATTTTTTTCTTAACAATTAGATCCTTAGATTTTGCCATGATATCATGGTAGAAACTTGAAGTTCTGATTAATAAAAATAGATCATAACCAAGAATAGAAAGAAAAGCAAAAGAAAGAGAAAATGATCCCTTCAGTATGGCTACATTAACTCAGATGCCATATGAATAAACTTGCATCTCCTGTCATCAGACATTACCTAAGAGACAAGGGAAAGCCCAGCTCACTACTTTAAGAAGCTGTTGATTACTGGTGACAGAGTTCATATTTGACAGTTCTCTGCTGCTATTAAAATCTTAAAGTCTACAGTCTGAAGGAAAGATTCATCCTTCTATATCCAGTCCTGGCTCTGTACCTTCACAGAGGCCTCAAACTCAACTAAGCATGTCCTCACCTTCTCAACCCAGCAGTGAGTTCAGTCTCTAGACTATTCAGTTTCAGTTAACTATTCTGTTGTTCTTATAAACAGTATATAGAGAGAACTGTGTTCTTCTGTGTCCATGTAAGGGTCAGGAAAGTTGCATGAACCCAACAAAGGAAGTTAATCCTTAATCTTCCATGGCTACCAAAACTTCACGTGTTCATATGGGTCCAAGGACATGTTTGCTGGGTCCGAGCCAGTAAACATCATTTTTCAGATGACTTTTTCTCTACACTATGCACTTGGTAAGAAGAAGATCACACACTTCAGTGCCCACCTACCTGGTGGATTGTCTCCCAAACCTCAACCTACATGTTAGCTTCCTGGAAGCCTAAGAAGTCTCAAGAGTGAAAATCCCAATTGACTTGGGCGAAGTTTATTTTCATTTTACTTCAGGTTTGATTACAAAGAACTTCATCTGAAAATATTTTCTCATTCAAAAAAACTGGCAGTTTTTTAAGTTATAAGTTCATTAAGTTGGTTTAATTTGACAAATGTATTTAGTCGTTTGTCTTCACTCAGAGCAAGTCTGCTGTCAGTCTACACCCCTCAGGAATTTACCCTCTTGCTAGCATAGGTGACCACTAGGAAAACAACTCTTAGAATATTGATGCAGCAAAATATAACCAACGACCAAAATAATACTGGACAGCCCTGTCCGAAGTTCACTTTCTAAATATAACAATAAAGAGTAAATGGGAAGCTAACTCTACAGTCATTTTCTGTCATCAGCATACGCCGAGCGATTTATTTTAGACTAGCTCTGGCTTTGTAAAAAATCCAACAGTCCAAGGGCTGGGGAGATCTTTTGAAGTTTGTAATAGCAGTAATGGGCTTGAAATAAATTGCTAGCAAGATGGTACACAGCCCAAAGTAGCCCAAACATCCCAAGCATGCAGCATGCAGAGATGATGGTCCAATCATCCACCCAACCACAAATTCCTCAGGTCCCCCCAGATGCCCCACAGAAGCCTGGGTTAGTGAGTCATCGAAGTAATGGCCAGATTCACACACAAAATAGAACCTTTAACATGTTTTTAAATCTAAAATCACTTAAGAATGAAAGAGGAACAAAAGCCATTCAATTTACTCCCCAAAACTGCAGTGAATCCACATCCAATAATACGGTGAGATTCCCAAAAATATAAATCATTTTAGCAACAAGTTTGTAGATGACAGACAGTAACTTAGGAGAAATGAACTGGGAAGAATACCAAGGGACTGTAGAAGAGTCCTTGCAGATATTTTTGTATTTACTAAGAACATTTTTTAAAATAATAATAATAGCAAACATACCAATACTGTCAACATGCCAGGCACTTTGCATACATCAGCTCAGTGTTCACAATACTAAGCATCACCCCTATTCCATGGATGAGGTTTTAAAACTTGTCCACGTAGACACACCTAGTGAATAAGAAAACTAGGGTTTAAAACCAGAGTTGTCTCATTGAAAGCCATCCTCAGCAGTGATGATGGCTGACGGTGTGGTACTACAAAACCTCCCTTCACTTCCCATAGTATCTCTATGCTCCTCTGCACTTCTTCCTTTCTGCTTTTAAGAGACAGTGACACCCATGTAGTCTGCACGTCTCTTTTTAAGGTCTTTCTGCATCTCATCATTTCAGCTTTGCCTCTTCTGAAGCTCCCCTTATGCATTGTTCAAAATGGGCTTTCTGGGGACTGAATATTCGTAAAGCTGGTTTGCAAAGTGCCACCTGCTTTCTCTATTGGTCAATGGGAGTGGCTGGGTGAGACTGGAGCTCTCTCTTTCTGTGGCCTCAGTGTGGGGACCTCCTCACCGTGGCAGCTGTGTTTCCCTGCCATAATGATTCCCTGTGTCCTGTGGCTAGAAGGAGGGCATTTTAAACTTCCTTTGCTAAGAAGAGTCACTTCCTGCTTATACCCCACCAAGCTGAATACAGATTTTTACATTGCATAGATTCATAACATTTCCTGTTTTTCACCAGTAGCAGCTGCAGTTCATCAGCATTACCATTAATTACTTGATCCTACACGCCAATTTGTCTTAGGTCCAATCAGGAATCATAGTGAACCATAAATATTTTTTAAACTATTTTAGGGAGAATTAATGCTTGATTTTTACTAGTGCTATTAATTTATAAATCTGATGAGGAGGAATACATTGAGACTTGATTTGGAATGGTAAACACACAATACAGTATACAGATGATGCATTTAGAATCGTATGCCTGAAACCTGTTTCATTTCATTCAGCAATGTCAACCCAATAAATTCAATTAAAAATAAAGCAGTTTACCTATCCATTTAAAAAAGAAAAAAAGTAGTAGTGTTCCCTTCAAAACTTAATTTTCCACCATCATTTTTGCCAACATCTGGTGTTATTTTAGGGTGGAGAGAGTATAGGTTCCCAAGAAATTGGCTGAAATCTGCCGTCTACACGCGATGATACCCAAGCTGATGACTTCCAGCCAGGCCTCTACACTCAAGTCTAGATTTGTAGTCAGAGTTGCAAAGAGATATTATCTCCTAGATGCTCCACACATTCTGTAAACGAAATAGTCCTAAAAGGTAGATTCCAGAATCAGCTACCTCTTTTATATTCCTTATTAGAGCTGCTTCCAACCCACTTGTGGGTACTAAAAATCTAAGAGTTTTATAAACCGTCACTAAGGTTTGTCCTATCATTTCCACCTCCTTGTAAACAGCTTTAAACTTAAACCTTCTCACCTTCTGTCACTTCTTTTGTTGGCAACTTTGTTTCTGAACATGTTAGTCATGCTGCCTGCCACACCCACCCAGACCTTTCCCATCTTGCCTCTTTTATGAAAGAAGCCTTAGTCTGGTTTTGGATCAAGGGCTGCCCGTAAATAGACCAAAGCAGACAAACCTGTGCCAAGAATCTAGCCAGTGATTAATGAGGTCACTTAACTCGGAGTGTTCTGTTCAAAAAAGGTAACAGCACCTAGCAGAGCAGTTCCTGTCATAATTTGGATGTGGAATAGGGGAGGGACGGACCTATCCATAGGAAGAGGTGAACAGAGCAGAAATGCTGAGTGAAACCAAGAAATTTGTGTTAGAAAAACAGAGACAGACATTTGTCCTTGAAGGTGCTAAATCACAGACTGACAATTGCAAACCTGACTGACAAGTCCACGTACAAAAACACCCATTTTTATTAAGAAAATAAGTCTCTATGCCTTGCGACCAGAAGGAGGTGGCTAGCACAGGTAGAGTGACCAGGAGACACCTTGCAGGTACAGTCCTTCTGAGGGGCGTGCAGAATTGTTTGCATGGTTGTGGAAGGTTGAACGACCCTTTCCAGGATGGAGGAGTAAGCCATCATGCGCAGAAAAGACAAAGTGGATACTGTCCCAGCCAAAGTGGGGCTTTGGTGATTTTGCTTTGGGGCAATTCCAAGAAAATAAAGAGCAGAAGTAAAATTCTCCCTCCCTCTGCATTGTCCTCCCTGCATCACCCGTTCTGAATGATAGGCACCAACCTGTTAAAAGTGGATACTTTTAAGTAGTAAATACGAGACTTTTAAGATCTTTCAAATTATTTGTGTTTTCTTTCTCCCCACCCTTGCCGATCTCCCAGGGTCCAGGCACTGGTTTGGGGTTATAGAAATAAAAAAGCCAAAATGAGAGGACCAAATAAAAGAAAATGAAATTCAAGAACTCCAGAACTGAATGACTGCCTCTCGTACGATTAGACAGAAGCAGCGGGGAAGCACCGGCGCTGGTCCCAGGTTGCCTGGCTGAAAGTAGATATGGACACACAGGGCCGCCATATGACTTGGCTTCAGGAGAACCTTTCTGTTTGTAACCGGTATTCTGAGACCACTTAAAATCAGATCCAAAACTAATAGTTCCCAATGCTGAATTGCAATGTCAAGCTGAATGGTCTGACTTGCCAAGTTTCTATGGTTAAAATTAATGCCCTACTTGGCAAAGGCTGTCAAACTAGCAATTGGAACCATCTGAGAGGAGCCACAGCAGTCTGGATTTCCTGACTCCTGGGTCCCTTTGAATTACATCTCTGCATTCATCCCTCTCCCCCAAGAATGGAATGAGGAGCAGGCTAGTCATAAGGATTTAACCACAACATTAGATCCAGTAATGTGCAAAATCAGAGTATGGGAAAAAAAATCCTATCATATAGAAAATTATTGGAGTTGTCTCAGGAGTACGGGAAAGAGCTTCATGAGACTATGTAGACATGAATTTTACATTTGCTTAACCAAGGAATACAAAACCTAATTGGAGAAGATCTAGCCAAGTTCGTTCCATGCTTGGGATGAGAAAGGAAGGAGAAGAAGAAAATGGCTTTCACCTATGCAGGCACATTCAGAGCTCTGTGGTGCCTTGCAACCAGAGGTGACTAACACAGAGGGCTGGAATAGGCTTGGTGGCAACAGGCCTCTAAGGAAATGTGAATTTGGTTGTAGAGTTGTGCAAGATTGAGCAACCAGGAGAACAACCCTTCCCAGACAGTAGTTTGGAATCTGCGATCTATATGCAGATGACACCTAGATCCATTGTCTCCAGCTAGATCTCTGCCCTGAGTTCTGTGGCTCAAGGGTTTACTGGGACCAGTTGTGACCCAACCAGAAACAATACCAGACTGGGTCTGGGAAGACCCAGACCGACAATAGCCAGTATCAAAAAAGGGCTAACAAATGACACCAGGGATAAAGAATGTTAGAACACTTCTCTATCCTTGTGTTCTACTCAACTGCTCCAAACTAAGTTTCCTATTTGGGCTTGATCAGTAAAAATAATCTAATAAGAATCTATCTGGGGAATGAAAACCACTCTCCTGCCTAGGGTTTGCAGATAGTGAAAGAAAAGAGCTGTTAAGAAAGAAATAGTATATGTAAGTATATCTGCAAGCAGTACCCAAGTAGTCTTGGCATTTCTAGTGTTACAGAATTCAGCCTTAATCTCTTTCATCTCTGCTTTGGGATTCAGAACTATAATGGAACCAAATTAACAGGCAATCCAGTGTAGACTATCTTGGCAGGGAGAAGACCAATAGGCAAAACATCTCCTAGGAACTGGAATAAAGAAAACTGAAGGAATGAACTCTTCCATCAAAAGAAAAGCAGAAACTCTTCATGAAATTGATGATTTCCATGTCCCATTTGCATGGGAAGAGATCCCCTTTTTTTCCAAGGAGATGTTAGTGATTCAAATGAGAAGATCCAGGATAGCTCACCAGATCTTTCATAAGCTGGTCTTACATTCTTTTACCTTCACATTTTTTTCTTATTCCACTCTACCTGTCATACAGCTTTTGAATAATACCTCTGAAACAAAAATCTACTCAAGTTATCCTGCCTTCGAATCCATCTATAGCATTCAGTGTGATTCTGCAGACTTCTCCATTTCTGCTCTGCACACACTGCTGCGGATACTGTGGGCCCCTGTCATGGAGCCATCTTGGGACCCTCAAGTGTATTAACTTGATTGCCTTGGTAAACTTAGAAATTAGTTTTTTTCCTATTATCATTTCATTCCCCTGGCCTGCCTGATTCTACTTAGTGCATTAGGAATTATGCAAGATCCCTGCCTTCTTAGGGACGTCTTCCCTGGCTAGACCTAGAAAAAGATGTTTTCCTTCCTTTGTTCTTTCATAGATCTGTGCTCTCTTGATTAAGGCACTGATTACATTGCAGTACCTTCATTCACACTTCTGTTTCTCCCACTGCCTTATAATCTCCCTAAGAGTGAAAAGAATTATATTTTATATAAACATAGTCACTTAACTCTGTTAATCATTTTTAAATAGCTTTAAATCTCAGCACTTGGAAAAGTTACTAGAATGTTGTATTGTCCATTGAAGGAATGATTCGTGATCATTATCTAGTAGGTGTTTCCTCCGGGAGGATGTCTGGAAGAGGGTTTGAATCAGTACAGTGAGATCTCTGTGTAGAGTTAAGAGGCAATTCATTTGTTGTACCCCATCCTTCTGAGAAGCTCAGAGATTCTTTGAAAGTAAATTAAATTTGACTCCCTTCCCTAAGGAAAACTTCCTACCTAAATACTTATTGAGAACTTTATTGTCCATAAACATGGTCATTACTTTCTTACATCACTTATTTGTTTCACTTAAATGTTGGACAAAGGAGCTGAAGTTTTGGAGCTACCCTATGAGTACATAGTGCCTGTGTAGATCCTATAGCACCCTAGTTCTGCTATATGTGTCTATTTAAAAAAATAATAACATTTTTAACATTTTAAAATTTTCTTTTACTCTTTTAGGAAGCCTTTATTGAGTGTACTATCAATCAGGCATAGTTCTTATTGTCACAAGTTATTGGGTGTACATATAGCAGGGTCAATAATTTATGCACTACCAGTTTGGTGCAAATGAAGTAGTTTATTTTCTATATCTAATTTGATTTTGTTCTCAAGCTACCACAAATGGGAGAAAACATGACTCTTGAATGACAGTATATAATTTTGGAGGGAAGTCACTTTGTAGGAAATCCTCAGTCCTCCTGTTCTTCTCCTGGAGATATAAAGAACTTTCAAAGATATGGGCTACTGGGATAGAAGGCTTCTGTGGGCTATCCCCAGAGATCACAGATAGGAATGGCTTTTGGATTCTCATTGACAGTAACATCCTGCAGGCCCCTGATGCTAAAGTCTGGGTCTGTTAAACCCATCATCGGTTATTCTCACACTGGTTTTAAGAGAACACCTTGGCCCACCGTGGCACTGTGGGTTTAGGCCATCTGTCCTGCAACCTAGCAGTTGGGTCATTTTTGTCTTGTTCCCACAGCTGACTCATGGATTCTCCATCCATGTACTTTTTATGTCCCCTACTAGTCGAACACACTAACTTTGGGGCACCATAATGTGGAGGGAGTTAGAAGAGAAATGAAAAACCTTCCAACCTCTATATGACCCTTCGTTAAGCTCAGCCACTTATTACATATTCTCTGTAACAATTTTTCCCAAACTGTAGTAGGCTGCCTGCCCAATTCATCGCAGACCAATATTTTTGTAAAATATTATAAAATTAATCACTGGAAAAATAAAAGAATAAAGAGAACTACAGCAGAAGCACCTATTTTAGCAAGTATGATTTGATTCAACAGGCACAAAAACCAGTTGTGTTAGTTAGTTTGATCTCCTGTAAGATGAATACCATAGACTGCATGGCTCATACACAGCAGAAATTTATTTCTTACAGTTCTGGAGGCTGGAAGGTCAGGGTGACAGTGTGGCAAGTTCTGGCAAGTTCTGTAACCTCTTCTGGTTACACTGCCAATTCTTCATGGGGTCTTCACATGAAGGAAGGCATAGTGGACACAAGCTCTCTCCTGTAATCCCATTCATGAGCTCTCTACCTTTATAAACTCATCTAATCCTAATCTTCCCAGAGGCCTCACCTCCTAATACTGGTCATTTTGAGGGGATAGGGTTTCAACGTATGAATTTGGGGAGGACACAAACATTCAATTCATAATGCTAGTTTGTCAGATTGCTGTGAAAGTCTCTAAATGGGTACTCCCACTTTAGAATTTATCCAGGGCTGGGTGGCAGGCCAGCACCTTCTTAGGCCCACACTTTGAGTAGTACAGACCTGGAACGAGCACTTCTACAGAGGTGGTCTTTGCTCTTCCCAGGCAGGGCCCATGTCCCACTAGGCTGGATTCTGCACAGTTTCTCTTGACAATTTTCTCACAGACTTTACACACCACACTCAACTATACTTGCTGCTGCCACACCGAGGGGTTTAGCCTCAACTGTAAACCAGGACACCCCTCTGACTGTTTTGATCTCTCTCAGTGTTGGTCTCTTCTCTCACTTAGAATTGACACACAAAACTCTCTGACTTTGCTTTTGATATATGAACAGGAAGAATTATTTTCCTTTTGCTTTCTGTCTCTCTTTTTTCTTTTTGGCAGTTGAGAAAACTATTTTCACTCTCTACAAGGCTCAACTCTCTTGCTGGAATTTATTTTAAAAGTTGGCTTTGGGACTCCAAGCTGATCAATGCCCTCTTTGTTCTAGATGGTAGCCGCCCTTCTTCTGGAAGGATAACTGCCATTGACAAAATGGGTAGGGAAACTCAGAGGCAAAAAGAAAAAAGAAAGAAAGAAAAAGCAGGATACAAAAATATTTTATAAAACCTCCATTACTGATATCTGGGTAATGCAAATTGGAATAATTATGAAAGGTTTTTCAATTCTTCATCACTATTACAATATACATGCTTAATAATTGCATAAAATGATGCTTTGGATAGAAACATTTATATATGCCTTTACTATATACTCATTCATCTCATAAGGAGACAGGAAGATTAAAAATGTCGTATTTTTTCTATGTATAAAGCCAAAAATAATATCAGATAAAATAAAGTTAAAATTGTATGAGTTATTTCATGTGCATGTGTGTAAATGATTGAGAGCATTAGTTTTTAACTGAGTGATCCTTATACACTCTTGGAATTTTAACTTCACATACCAATTAACCTCTGCTTTATGCTCATGAAAATTGACATGCCCAGAGAAAATTGGATGGCTTCTTATTAATATTCCTATATTTCAAAATTACTTCATAACATTCAAAATAAACATCAGAAGAAACCAGAAAATGTAAAACAGTGTTTGTACAGCCCCTTTCCTGTTATCCATTAGCCTTCCTTGCTTGTTTTCTCCTGCTCTTGAGCATCTTCAAGTGTGAAACCCAGATGTCACCCAGGGCCTCTTTGGCTCCTGGAGGATGTCATACACTTGATGCTGTCTTTGTTTATTCTTCCAGAGGTGGCTGGCAAATTTTGCATACAATTCTGCTCTATTTACTCTGCTTTGCTTCCTCAATTCAGGCTCTGCTCTGCACACACAATCACCTTCTTCAACTATTTTTACCATTCCAACACCCCCCCCGCCCCCCCCCCCCCCCCCCCCCCCCCCCCCCCCCCCCCCCCCCCCCCCCGCCCCGCCGCCAGCCCAAGAAGTATAACTTCAGGGGAGATTTGGAAGCACAATAAGGAGGTACATCGGCCTGAGGGGTTAGGGAGGCTAGCAAGAGGGGGGGAAATGGGAGAAACTAGGAAAACTGTAATAGCATAAAAAATAAAAGATAATTTACATTTTAAAAAGGAGAGAAAAGGAAAAGAATAAACTCTGTTTTATGTATTCCCAACTGTAAACCTACTTTTGCCATCCCTGTGTATCATTGCTTTCAATGGCTGCGTAGTATTTTGTGAAACAAACATGACATCAGTTAATTCTTTTTTTTTTTTTTTTTTTTTTTGTGGAATGCTTTAGTTACTCTAAATTTCCCTACTAAAAACAGTATTCTGATATTTTTTAAAAAAGTTATACTGTACATCATGAAGCTTTCTCACACCTTGTCTTCTCTTTCCCTGTCCTCTCTTCTCTCCTTTTTTTTTTTTTAAACAGATTGTCCCAAGTTCTCCAAGTTAAGTTTCCTTAAGGAAGAAAGAAAAACTTTCCCTTACAACAAACATATCTACTCATACCCATTAAAATGATCACCTCCTGCTTGCCCACCTGCTTAGAAGGCAATAACAAAAGTCAAGGAACAAACTAAACAACATATACGTTTCTCTTGCCCATATGAGTAACCTTTTAACTTACTCGATAAGAATGGATTAGCAATCACCAGGATTTTCCTCCTGACAGAAGAAACAGGGAGAAAGGGAAGAATGGGGATCCTGAGGGGATATGGGACAAGCTAGGAGTATCTGGGGTTGGGGCTGGGTCTACACTTAGAAGCCTGGCTTCTTCCTTATTTCACTAGTTCGTTCAGAAGGCAAGTTCGCTAAAAGAAAGAGAGTTTTCAATCTGCGTTTAACCTGGAAGCCTGTCTCTGTTGTGTGTGGGTCTATGGTAGCAAACAATTGGAGAGGTAGGTGACAGAAAGTAGTGGCAAAGAAGAAAAATCTCTATGTCATCATAAGTTCTTCTTTCAACAAATCTATAGATGTTAATTTTTTTTTAATTAAGAAGTTCAGAGATTTTATTAGAACCCCAAAATGCCCACTGCATGAAAATAGTCTCAACAATGCCTCCTTTTAAATGTAAGATATCCAAAAGCCGATAATGACTTTGCCGTTGAACAGACAACTCAGACCAATTTTGTAAGTGTGTCCAACTACAGAAATATGAAGTAATGAAGCTGGTGTCTCACGCCACATGCAAAAGCCCATTTCATTACCTTGAAATCACATCTCACACTGCATGAAGCCAGAGCATAATAAACATTCATAAATCACATTACAGAGCCTTGACAACTTACACATTCATAATATCATTTTAATACATGCAATGGATGTTTTCAGATTTCTAAAAAGTGATTTTTTGAAAGTAAAACTAGGAGCTGTAGTAATACTGGGTATCCTTAATGGTTTAAACTGTTACTTCTCCTCCTAGGAATTGAATAAGCTGTGGTTTTAAAATATACAAAGTAGCGTGGAAAGGGAATTGAACTGGAACAACAAGTTAAAAGTCTTTTGGGGGAGCAGCAGGGTACTCACTCATAGTTTGCTAGGTTTGCTTTTATTCTAGGCCCATGTTGGTGGTTTGCTTCTGTTTCCACTTGGGTTTCTTTCTTTATTTTTTTGGTCTGTTTTTGTTGTTGTTGTGATTGTTGTTGTTGTTTTTAATGATTAAAGGGTAGTACATGTTCAGAGTACTCCTGTTATTATTTTCTCTTTGGGAAACGACAAATTCCTCCAGTGCTCATGGGTTCACTGTCTTTTGTTCAAAGGCCTACTTGGTTATGGCAAGTTCGAGTATTTTGTTGAGGTTTCAAAATGGACAATGAACCAAGAAGCCATGATGTCCCCCTTAGATGATTTTACTAAAAGGAAAAAAATCCCAGTGCTTAACAACTTCCTTCATAAACTATAATCATAAAAATTTGAAAGAGAGAATGAAAATCATTTCTATTTTTAAAGCAGAACTGGTGAAGGTAGAAATAATTATTGAGTAGGGGGTTGGGAAGGGCAACATTTTACAGTTTATGTGTAACTGCCCCTCAATGGACCAATCTGACTCTCTAAGAAGCTTTGTCCCAAGGGTGGGAAGCAATGACTCACCTGTGCAAGTTAGAGGTTCTACTTCTAAAACCAGCCTGTGTGTGCAGAGGCTGTGCAGCCACCCAGGGAGAATTTCCCCGGGGCAATCCCAGAAAAACTCTTCTGCAGCAAGAGACCCGAATCCTGGGTGCTCAAATATAGCACCATGACACTCCTTAACCTGAGGGGAACTTGGCTTTTCAAGATACAGGCATTGGAGACTGAGAAGCTGAAGGGTAATGAGCCCCTTTCAGAGTTGCTTCAAAATGCTTTGGAGCTAGTTCATTAAATGTCAGTGGCTGGAAAACAAATTTAACCCAACATAAAATAAAAACTTTTTTTTTCAGAGCTTTGGGCATTTATATAGTCTGTGGCACTAAGGGTAGTCAAGACGAGGCAACAATCCCGGCTTGTGATAAAGCGACAATAAAGGAACTTCAGATGTGAGTGGCTTAGCCAGATAGGAAATGATAAATCAGCACATGTATGCCACAGATGCCAAGCTCTTTGACTCTCCTTGCTAATTCGAAAACAGAATATACTGCTTGTGACATGCTTCTCATAAAATCCTTTGAAAGGGGATTTCATTAGAGAGTTCACAATATAATGAAGCAGACATTTATTGCTGAAGTGATTGCTGACCTGGCTCCTTTAGTTATTTTGGTTCACATTAAGATACTCCTAGCTTCAGGCTTCAAAAGTGTATTGAGTGTAAAGTAATGTGCAGTGGTGCCCTGTGGTGCCCTGTCCTTCCAGGGGTCACACATAGAGTAACCCCAAGCCCCAAGAGCACATCTGAGAATCCAAATGTAAGTGGAGAAAAGGATCTTTGAATGGAGAGGGAAACAGTTGTCAAAAAACTCGTACACTTTCTTCTCAAGGAAGGAAAAAGTCACTAAGGTCATTGGAATATTAAATCCCAGCTCTCCCATTTTAAATGTCAAGAGCCTATTAGTAAAATTTATCAGTAAGATGCGAATTACATCTACCATATAAGATCTCAATAAAGATTTAATATGATAACACTTGTTAACATCTACCTGAAATAGAAAAGACACTTAATAAATGGTAACTATTATTTTCAAGACTAGGAACCTCTTTACTTCCTTCTTCAGATGATAGATTAGAAGTCAAAGGAATATTCACACACATAAAAAGCAACAGCTGAAAGAAGTTAAGTAGCAGGAAAAACAATAGAATCATAGCATTCTGGACCCAGTTCCACTTCCAGTAAAAAACCTCTAGTCAGCACTACCCCATAAGGTACCACTGCATTAGAGCACAGGATTGATGTTCATAATGACAACAGCTAAATATCAAAGAAAGATTAAGAGGATTAACTTGAATATAAGCTGTATAAGAAGGCAAGGGAAGTAGGCAATATATTCTCTTTTTTAAAAGATTTTATTTATTATTTTTTAGGGGGGGGGGAAGAGGCAGAAAGGAAGAGAGACTTCAATGTATGGGTGCCTTTCCCCTGCCTCCAGCTACAGACCTGGCTGGACACCTGGCTTGCAACCTGGTTATGTGCCATAGCTGGGAATTGAACTGGCAACCTTTAAGTTCACAGGTCACACCTTATTGGCAATATATTCTTGAGTGATTTCTATGAAAATGTTTTCAACCAAAAAAAATGTTGCTTCATTAAGGGATAAATTCCAAATTTAAACTATACTATAATATGGTACACTGTTGTCATGGGTGTAGGCAAAAGAAGCACTCGTATATATCGTTGGTAGAGTATATATTGGTATAACTCCTGTGAAAGGTAATCTGACAATTACTAATGCACATACTTTTGACTCAATAGTATACTTCAGGAATGCATATCCAAACATACTCTCAAACATGTAGATTTATGAATATGACAAGGTTACTCTTTGCAACAATCATTGCAAAAGCAAAATATTGAAAATAATAATGTTAATCAACAGTGTCCTAGTTAAGTAACTTATGGTTCATCTATTAAATGGAATACTCTTCACACATGAAGTGAAAAGATGTGAAACACCTTAAGGACTGGTCAAAGTAATTTCTAACGTAACTTGTTAAGAAAAAAGTATAAATATTGTATATAATATATATACATTGGTGGGTGGAAAATACACATGGGTATGTGGATTATATGTGAATAAAATATCACTGGAAGGCTACATCAAAAGTTAGCAACATTGGTTGTACTGGGTGGTTGAAGAACTGAGATGGAAGAGAGATTGTTACTCTTGTACTTCTTGGATTTTAAACAATGTGCATGTATTCCCTATTGCAAAACAAACAAACAAAAATGTTGTTTCTAGAGTTGGTGGTTAGACAAGGCGTATAAAAGTGGTGTCTGACCATGGAGGAAGTTGAATGGAGGTGGCGAGTGGAAGCAGTTTCACACACAAGGTCAGACGTATAAAGTCAGGCAGGGGCAGGTTGGTCGTTGCCATCGATAGAACGTGTGAGGCACCTAGAAGCATGTAGAGTATGTGTCAGCTACAGATGTCGTTTGAAAAGAAAGGCTATTGATCTTTTTATTGTCCTGTTGTTCGTCTTACAAAATGAGATGAAAAGCTGGTCCTTTGATTTTTTTTTTTTCCTATGAGCCTCCCATTGTCTATAATTCCTTTATTCCCTGAAAATAAATTACAGAGGAGGCTTAGCATATATTCTTTCCAAAGTGAATTTAGTAAAACAATTGTCCAACAAAAAGAAATCCACTAGGAAGCAAGTTCTGCAATCAAACAGGTTTGACACATTGTATCATTTTTTCATGGATAGATATTCATGATGCACCCACATTATTTTCAAAGTGATTTATATAAGAATGTCACTTTTTGCTTTTAAACTAAATACCTATCAACAGTTCATGGAAAATAATATTCAAAATGTGGGCTTAGAGGAACTGGCCTCTGATCACTTTCCCAGACTTTACCATCATGTTTTGTTTGCTAGGCATAACAATTGAGCAACAGTTTCATAGATATATATTTTTAAAAGAAACAATAGCATGCTTCGATTATATTTACAACTCAGTGAAGATTACAGGACTTAGAAGTTCTGCTTATCAAGTTTGATTATCAGCTTCGTGCCTTACATTTAGTGAGCAAATGTTAAATGAGTATATATTCTTCCAGCTACACCCCATTCTGCAGTGACGCTTAAGCACCTTGGGACTGGCCTGGCTTGAGCTTGTCAGTATCCAAAACCATGAAATGTGTCAGAGTTGGGATCATATCAAAGCCAGTGCCCAGGCAGCTTAGCGTATCACTGTCAGATGCCAGAATGAGGGTTTGCTGAGTCACCCTGGCACCCTTCGGGGAGCAGGAAAACATCATCCAATCTCTCTGGGCCTCAGTCGTCCCTGGAGCAAATCAAACTTGGGCAAATGAAGTTATACAGCTGCTTTAGTCATGAAATATTTACCTACTGTCTACTGGGTTCCTAATAGAATGCTGGGTATTAAATCAGTGCACCTAGGCTCTCCATTAACAACAAAATTGCATGAGTGGTTACTACGGACTGAGGGCTGTGCAAGAACTGTACGTGGTAACTCCTTCAACCCTACAGCAAACTCTGAGCTCCCTAGTGACTCAGTATTACATGTTACAGCTGAGGGCACTAGACACACAGAAGTGGTACAGCTTGACCATGGCCACGCAACGAATAAAGGATGGCAGAGTTTGAACCCAGGTTGACTAACTGCTAAGCGTATGATGTTAACCTCTGAGCAATAATGGAGTATGCCCTCCTTAAAAGTAAGCCTATACATGAATATTTTTCCATGAAGAAAGCTCAAGTTTGTGAAACATCTTCTGTGCACAAGTCCGATGTTTTATATTTTTTGTATGATCCCTCCTTTAATAGAGCTACACAATGAAGTAGTAGAGGGTAGGAATTAGGAGCACAGGACCCATCACTTTAACTCTTGGGCTCAAATCCCAGCTCTACCACTTGTTAACTATGTCCTTGAGCAGCTTATTTCACTTATCTGTGCAGCAGTTCCTCACCTGCTCAAGGGGAAAGTGTGTTGCTTGTAGAATCAATATTATTAAATGAGTTGGAATATAAACAAAACAATTAGACCATGGATGGCACATAGTAAACACTATATGTCAACTGTTCTTTTCTTAAATTTAGGTAAAATGTAGTTTAAATAAACAACTTTAAGCAGTTTTGGTTTTTAAATCATGGCGGTAAATAGGCCCTGGATGGTGGCACAGTGGATAAGACACTGGCCTGTAAACCCAAAGGTCACTGGTTCAATTCCCAGCCAGGGCACATAACCAGGTTGCAAGCCAGGTCCCCAGCCAGGTCCTCAGCCAGGTCCCCAGCCAGGTCCGTAGCTGGAGGCAGGTGACAGGCAACCATACATTGATGTCTCTCTCCCTCTCTGACTCTCTCCCTTCCCCTCTCTCTAAAAATAATAAATAAACTCCTTTTTTTTTTTAAAACCATGTCAGTAAATAGAAGGATTGGAGGAAAAGAAAAATAAACTGCTTTGCCCTACACTGCACCATGTTATGTAGCCAGTATCCTCACCCCTCAAGGTAACTTAGATGAGGTGTCCCCGAACCTCAGGTCTTCAAATTATCATCCTTTAGAGAATTTCCAGCTACTTTGCCTCAAGCTGTCTCAGAATCCTGGGTTAATGCTTGGTCTTCTGGGGAGAACTTTGGCCTGGGACCCACCTGTCCATTCTATCATATGTGAAAGCAGGGCTTGGTAGGTTCATGGCTGCATATAAACATTGATGAAGGGGAAAAGTGGCTAAGTAAGAAGAACTGAGCTTAGGAAGTTTTAAGTGGCACATACTACAATTGCCACAGGTTAAAATAGCATATACCAGCAAGAGGAGCTGTTATCAATCTTAAAGCATTGTCATTTCTTATATATACCCTAAAAAGTCTTTTTGGAAAGATAATCATGAGGATCATTGTGTTTCTGAGTTATTTGTTCTGTTATTTTCCTGGGAGAGTCTGATGACGGCTAACTGATTGCACATTTAAAAGACAACATATCAACTAGTGTGGCTAAAAACCTCACTACTTTAAAGAATTCATTAGCTCATCACTGTTCTGGCTACTGAACTCCGGATGACCTACATCAACGTTAAGAGTCCTTACCAATCAAAGCCGTTAGTCTGGCCAGCGTTAGCACCATCCGCAGCTGGAAGATCCAAGGCTGTTATTTGACCCCTGATGCCTCTTCTCACTGTTCTACGCAACATCCCAAACTTCTCTGGCCTTGAACTGAGCCTGTCAACTGGCAATGCATAATAACCTGCCAGTGAGGTTAAAACTCCACTCCAGGGGGACAAAGGGGAGCAAAAAAGAGGATGGATGTAATACAACAACAATAAAATTTAAAAAAAAACAAAAACTACACTCCAAGTTGTTGGTCAATTCAGAAACAAATATTGTAGACCAACTGAAATGCTTGCTGGTTTGCTAATTGTGGTATATGCCAACCTCCCCCTGCCTTGACCTCATTTGTAATTTCTAAATTCTGGGATGATTTAAGAGCATGTGGTGATGAGTGAGAAGGACATCTATAAGGAATTTCTTAGTATATTATTGATTGAATAGGAACAGATATTGATTTTGCTACATTGTGTTTTATTTTATAACAAAAAATATACTTGATAACAATTTAATATAGCCTGTGATAAAATTTAACCTCATTTAATATCATTTACAACAAAATCTATTTATATAGTTTGTTTCTCAACATAGCTTAAAGAAAACATTGGCAGACATATAGACTTTATTGGGAAACTTGACTCCATCTTGCTCACCTTGTTTGACCTGAACTAGAAGAGTAAAGATAAACATGACAGAGTAGAAACGTTCCTAGTAAGTAAGGCCATATTTACCTGCATCACTCATTGTTAATTAGAGAGGTATTTAATTCATACTTTTTGGTAGTAAAGCATTTGTGTCAAATCACTACATAAAACTAGTGCCAACTTTGTACTTCAGTAGTAAAATATTCAATCTGCAATCCTCTTAGCAAAGTAAAAAATTACATTGTAGACCAACAATGCAGTTTTTCTATGTCAAAACTGATTGCAACATTAAATGCTGTTTTAAAACAGAACCAATAAAAATATTTTTTGTTTCTACATAGGCCTATGACTGGTCAATTCTACTGGTTATTGTGCCCCTGGGCATCTCAGCTCCTGTGAATGGGCCTCTGTGCATACTGCCCAGAGCTGACTGAGGATGGCACCAAGTTGGCATGCATAATTACCAAATCTCCAGTAATTACAGTTTATCTCTGCATGCTTCTGAACATTTTATAATGGAGAAAACATTTGCTGGAGGTAATTCTCATCAAAACACTACTTGTGAAAAATCTTTACACAGTTCTTTCTCCAAGCATGTTACTGTGTTCCGTAAATAACAGTGTTAAATACTGCAGCAACCCTGGGAGGTAATCGAGTGGGAATATTATACTCTTTTTTAAATATAGTTAGAGAAAACTCAATACTCTCCTGGTTTAACATACTGAGCTGGCCACACTCGTTTCTGGGCTTTCATAGAAGTTTGTCACACCTACAAGTCTGTGAGTTCTAAGGTGACTAAGATTATATCTTAATTATCTTTTGGAATAATATTTATTATAGATTTTCCTGGCAGAAATCTCAGAAAGTACAACATACGGAATGAAAATCTGTCAGCAAGTCCACTAAAATATTTTGGTATCTGAAAGCCTTATTATACTTGTAGTTAGTGTGCTCCAAACATTATTGCACATATGAGTCATCTGTAGATCATGGTAAATGTACACCCTGACCAAGGGGGCGAAGGAGGGGCCTGGGAATCTGCATTTCCATCCAGCTCCTAGGTAAGACTGAGGCTGATGGCCCATGCATCACACCTCGAGTATCATGCTCTATATTATTAGTATCTGCTGTTATAATTATATCAGAATGCAATATAAATGCTTGTAAAATATCTGACAGCTTTTCCAAATCTCTTTTTAGTGGAAATTTTGTATTTATTAAAAATTATCCTGAAATGGGGAATGGAGACATAGTTGCGTGGTTATGAAAACCAGAAAAAAAAAATTCTTTCTGACTCAGTTAAGAACAGATATGTTTCTTCTGAGCGATGGTCCAAGAAAATTTGTGAGGAATAACATCGCTGGGGGCGAGGGCAACATTTAGAAAAGAAACATATTAATCAGTCTCAGCAAGGTAGCAGAGGATGACATCAAAGACAAAAAGGTACAGAAAGCAGGGTCTGGATAGAGGTAAATCTCTGACAAGGCAGGAAGACTTGGAAATGGGGAGAAGGTGCAGGGCTTGTTGGAAGGCTGAACTTTTTACTACTGTGCTCCCTTAAAGAAATGTTACCTCCTAGAGCAAATCACTCAAGGCATTCGATACACCAGCTATCACACGGTTCATTCAATATTCATCCAAGGGTCAGGGTGCTTTAAAAGGACGATGTAATACTTGCTTTTCTCCTACTTTATGTGTAGATTCTTTGTGTTAATGCAATTCATTTGATCACAGTAAAGAAAGTGGTGTTAGTATTGGTTATCACCCAGACATAAAAAAATAATCCCTATGAAGCACTAAACTTTGACATAGTTTTTTTTTTTTTTTTTTTTTAAGATTTTATTTTATTATTTTAGAAAGAGGGGAAGGGAGAGAGGCAGAGAGGGAGAGAGATATCAGTGTACAGTTGTGTTTCACCTGCCTCCAGCCACAAACCTGACTGGAGACCTGGTTTGCAACCTGGTTATGTGCCCTGGCTAGGGAATCGAACCCGTGACCTTTGGGTTCGCAGGCCGGCGCCTTATCCACTGTGCTACCAGCCAGGGACATAGTTTTTTTGATAAGGCTATTCTTGAACTGATATGAGTTGCCTTTGAATGAATGAAAGAAGCATACTGCTTAAGCCCTTTTAACCATTTAGCTTGCTATATATGTCTATAATGTGCTTGAGCAAAATGGAAGAACTATAACATCGGTTGGAATGCTATAGATATTTCAGTTGCCAGTGTAAGACCTAAAAACAAACAAATTCCCTCTCTCCTATATTTAATAAGATCTGTCCAGTAACCACTCTGTGACTAATAAGGAGCAAGGGTAACAGAGATAGAAAAATATGGCCTTTGTCTCTATAATCTATCCTAGGAAGGGCTTCAGAAATGAAAAGCAACAACATAATAGCTGTGATAATATTATGGGGGAGTAAGAGGGGTAAAAGGGGGAGTGTTTACTCCTACTGGGGAGGAATCAAGGGAAATGCAAAAGGGCATGGCAGAGGAGAATTAAAATGTGGATAACTATTGTGATTCTGCTGTATGTTAGGCATTGTGCTAAGAACTGCAGGAAATGAGCTATAATGTTTAAGCTTAATATTTATCCAACAATGTTTATAGAGTACATTATTATGTGTAATGTGATAAGTTACATAATCTCTATTTTCAAAATGTTTATAGCCTAGTTTATGAGACAACATACACATGAGTGTATGTGTGTGCGTATGTGCATGTTAACATGGAAGTATTTAAATGTTAAGGAAACATAGTAAATAAGTGGTAAATAGAGGAGAGAGCAGAATGAACTCAGTGGATCCAGGAGGGACACAGGGTGATGGTAGATCTTGACCTAGGTCAGTGGAAAGATGGCTATTTTCATTGGAAAGAATGGCAATGCATGGACACAGATTGCATCACAGGATATTTCAAGTGCAAGAAACAGAAAACCGAAGATAAATTGGCTTAAGCAATAAAGGAGATTTGTTGCTCAGAGGACTGAAAAGCGTACAGGCAGGGGAGGCTTTAATATACTCCATCCAAAGGTCTTCGGTTCATTTCCTTGTGATTCTCTCAACTCTACCCTCTTCTGTATCCTACTTTGTTTAGGCTGGTTTTTCTCAGAGAAGCCAACATGACTGTAGTATATCAGGAAGCAAGAATTAAGGGTCACAGCATTCTAGGAGTAATTTCTGAGATTCCTTCTTACTGGACTGGCTCAGGCTATTTGCTGCTTCTGAACTTGTCCTTATTCAGAGGATGGAAGGTTCTGACTAGATTGACACCAGTAGTCAGCCTCTCAGGAAACACAAGCATTTTCCAAGCAGAAATAAAGGGACTGTTAAGGGTAGGGAACAAAGAGCAGATAGTCAGTCAATGAGTGGCAGGTCCAGCTTGTTCAGAGGATGCTTTCCTGCCCTCAAGATACATTGTCACCCTTCTCTGTGCCATCATTGCTGACTACCCTGTTCATATGACTTCTGAATACTTAACTTGATCACTTGTACTATGGTAGTGTCTGGACTTTTCAAGGGCAGGGAAGCAGGTCTAATTCTGTCTTATATCTCCAGCACCAAACAGAGAGAAAGGACATAGTAGACACTCAATAAGTGTTATTCAGTAAGTTAGCGTACAAAAGAACTTTCATATGGCTATGGTAGACACAGGAAAAAAGAGATACTGAAGTTAAGGGCCCATTGTACACTTGAGGCCTGAGTTGAAAATGGTTTGGTCAAGGGCAGCATTTTCCAAAATGTGTTCCAAGAAATACTTGTCTAACTTGATGTTCTTGGGAAAAAAAAGTTAGTGGTCAAAACAGTTTGGGAATGACTGCGTTTAGTCCCTCACACATGCTTCTAAAGTGTGTCATATATATTAAACTGTTATACACATATTACTTTACATGAAAAAAATTGTTTAATATATTTAACCAAACAGTTCTCAAAACTATCTGACATACACACGTTCCTCATCTTCTCCACATAATATCTATTACTATTTTCTGGAAGGCGTATCTTGGTTTCTATAAGGAAATGTATCACTTGTTCCAGTACGAGATGCCAAGAACAGTTCTGCCTTGTACCTTCCTAATAGCAAAAATGAGATCGCTCTTACTTTCCCTCAAGTACTGCCCAAAGCAGTTGGAAGGGAACCCTGATTCTCCTTGGGAATGGGAAGGACAGGGAGGGGCCCCTGATCCCAGGTATCCTCCCCCTAAACTCCCTTCCACTAAAGGTAACTGAAAAGCATTCCGGCTTTGGTCCCACCCCCACAAAGGTAACAAACAGTGAAGTAAATCCTGCCACCTCTCCAAGATCATTGTAGCCCAGGGCACACCATTAGGTATGTGTTAGTAGATTGCTTGAACTGAGTCACACCTGGTGTCACTGTTCTCTGCTAACTGTGGACAGAGAAAAATAATTATTCCTGGACAAAAGCAACCCTAGCTTTACGTGTACAACTCTAAAATCGATTCCTTGTTAAGAATGCCTACAGTAATAACTAATACAAGAAAAGACAGTCTCTAATTTGTATTTTTGCTGCTTGCTAAGACAATGAATTAAGATTATAATTTTTATTGTGGAAAATTTTCAAACGTAAGTAAAAGCAGGAAGGATTGTGTAAGAAAACATCTTTGTATTCCTCACTCAACAATCCATCTCTAACTAATAAGGTATACAAGTTCTGTCTGGAAAATGTCCAGCCGTTGTTAATATAATGAGAAGGGTTCATATGACATCTATGTCACCTGGAAGCCAAGGAGAGTGGACTGGAATACACATGCGTGAACAAGGACAGCTTCACGGTAATAGTCAGTAGGGGTGGTAGACACCGTTGAGTGAGCAAATGCACTCTGTGGCTGTCACATTCAAAATGACTGAGCAAGTAGAGTGATGAATCTGCATCAAACTTTGCATAAAGCTTGAACATGCTTCCACAGAATCATTCATATGATTCAGAAGGCTGCAGCTATGGGCAAACGGTGATTGGCAGCTTCATCATGACAACATACCTGTTCATGCATTACATCTCATGAAGAGATTTGACAAAACATCAAATTACCCAGGTGATTCAACCTCCCTACAGCCCAGGCTTGGTGCCCTGTGACTTCTGGCTTTTCACAAAACTAAAATCATCTTTAAAAGGAAAGATATTTCAGACCAACAGTGAGATTCAGGAAAATAGAGCAGGGTAGCTGATGGTAATTGGGAGAATTGCGTGAGGTCCCGAAGTACCTACCTTGAAGGGGACTGAGGCATCATTGTCCTGTGTACAATGTTTCTTGTGTCTTGTATCTTTGATTAAAAAAAAAAAGTCTCTAGTTTTTATATTACATGGCTGGATACCTTCTAAACAGGCCTCCTATGTGCCAAAGTATCTGTAGTTCAAATGGCATATATATATATATATATATATATATATAGCCCAGGACCCAAGAGAGATTGTATATATTATATGTAATTATATATAAAATTATCACACCTAATAATTAATATTCATTAATCACCTAATATAGTTCACATTAATCAATCCAAAACTATCTTAAATATATATTTATATAGTATGTGTAGCCAAGAAAAGTCAAGATACAAACAAGATGTTCATATATTTGATTGTTACCTCTTATGTGTTGTTCTCAATTTCCCTTTTCCACTTTTACCATTATTTTTTACATTTTTTTTCTTTTATGCTAGGTGTGCTTTCAATATATTTTTTGGGACTTATTGTTCTAATATAATCAAAGGACATGAAACAATTCAAATAGGTAGATCATCTTTTAAGATTTGAGCAGAGTACACATAAAGTCAAATGGAACTTACAGTTTATCCTTCATGTTCTGAATGCCATTTATCTTCTGCTATTTCTTTGTAGAAAAAAGAAATAAGCTAAAGAAGCATAGTTTCTGCATAATAATTATATTTTATAATTTTATTTTTATAATTTATTATTCCTATAAGTAAGCAAAACACAACCAAAAATCTTTCAATTCCTGAACATAGTGAAAATCATTTTCAATGAAATGAGTCAAAACTTTGTGTTCTCTAAAGGTTTGCATATATCCACCTATATTTCTTAATTTATTTAAATTGTTTAATTACAATACCCATATATGTTCATCTTTCATATGACATGATTAGAAAAAATCTTACAAAATAAAAACTTAAGGTTGATTTTCAGAAGCAGGATTCAGCCTTCTCAAGAGTTTTGCTAGTTAGCTCACCTTATTTCAGAAAAGCTATATATTAAATACATTGCTTCATTGGCAAAGACAGTAATTTCTAAGCATTTATTTAGAGGAAATGAAAAAACAAAGATAAATTGTGAAAAGAATTAGTAACACAATCTCAATTACAGGTATTTCAATTGATTAACTATCAGATGAAGCATTTCCCTAAATTCAGCAAGCTAGTTCAATCTGTCTTTTGCCATATTTTATGTAATTTGTTAAGGTTTTTGGGCCAATCAAGGACACCAAACACTGACTGTTAGTTTATGTTTGATTTTTAGACTGAAATTATTTTACATAAAGAGAACTATATATTGCATGATAACTCCATAACCCAGTTAATCAAAATTCTTATAATAGCCAATGGAGAGGCCAGAAAGTCTATAATAGGCACACAAATGATTTGTAAAGTTATCTCTATCAAGCCCTGGCTGGTGGCACAGTGGACAAGGTGCTGGCCTGTGAACCCAAAAAGGTCGCTGGTTCAATTCCCAGCCAGGGCACATACCAGGTTGCAAGCCAGGTCTCCAGCCAGGTCTCCAGCCAGGTCCTTAGCTGGAGGCAGGTGAAAAGCAACCATACATTGATGTCTCTCTCCCTCTCTGCCTCTCTCCCTTCCCCTCTCTTTAAAAGTAATAAATAAAATATTTTTTAAAAAAGATATCTATCATTTTCTTCCTGATTTGTTACAACTATGATACTTCTTTATGCTCTGACCTTTAATAGAATAGTTCCCCTATAAGCCATTTCTAACATCGGTAAGAAACTTTCTCCTTTTTTTCCCCACTCTCTTCCGCTTAAGCACAAGTTAATTTTGTAATCATGCACCATTACCAGGTGCTGATCGGGAAACTGTTTGAATAGGAAAGACTGTATACCCGCAATCTCAGGTCTTAGCTCATCTTAAAGCAATTCTTAGTTTAAAACTCTATGCTTTCACTGAGACAGGCAAGAGGGATAAAGCTGTCAGCTTTCTAGCCACATGGTTTATGCCATTCTCCATTGCTGATCTTAATAAAGAACTTGTGTTTCATAAACCATTGAAAAACTAGACTTTAACTTGCTGGCAGAAGAACCATGGCATCAATATATCTTTAAATGGAGGTCAGGAAGAACTTAAATTACTGACCGAATGGGTAAAAATTTTTCCCCTGACATAGAGGCTAATTTTTTCAGTACATCTCCAGGCAAAATTGTGTGGCTACATTCATTTAAATCATTTTATTTCTACATTTTGCTTCCTGCTAAAAGGAGGATGGGTAAGAAATGACATTGGCACTCAAAGAGGGCAGTTTTATATAAGAGCACCTTCCTTGATACCTACTATTTTCAGAGAAGAAACCATCTCTCCTGCAGGGCAGATAAAACCAATCACATTGACTGTATACATGAGTCATCTCATGGTTTTATTCATCTCTGCTAATACGCATATATCTCAGCCTGTGCAACTGTAATGGCTTTTGTCCAAATGGGCTGTCACTACGTACATGAGGCTTTCTTACCTTTCTCTTTTTCATAACCAACAGTTTGTGGGTCATGAAATCTAAAGCCATTGGCAGGAGGGACCTGAGTGGTAGGCTGATGGATATGGCTGGCAGCCTAGGGTTGGGCTGTGCCCAAAAGAAGGAAGGCTACAGAAAGTTACAGTACATGGGACACAGTAGGAGCGTATTGACACAGTAAATACTTACATACCACCAAATGGCTATATTCAGTAACTATAATCTCATCTTCTAATGATAAGGCAGAGGTTGTATTTTTAAAAGGCAAAAAGAAATTGGGTAACTAACAAGTAGCAGATCACAAAATTAAAAAAAATTCTGGAACAGGAAAGGTCAAAGGGAAGAACTTTCACTGTCAAAAGGGCTGCCTGGGCTCCATTTCAGCCTGTAGATTGAGATACGTATAGGAACAGGAAAATTGTGTCTTCATAAACTAAGAAGGAACAATAAAAATAAATTTCTATGAATAAATGAACCACTTTTACAGGGAGATTACATTTCTTTTGTGACATCCTCATTCAATGTTCTGAAATTTAACATCAACCCAAACACGCTATCCTTGCAAAGAAGCATGAAGAAAACCTCTGGTCTTTCTAAGGCAGAGATGGTCAAAACCATGAAGGCATAGCACTTCCCTTTCCGATATGCAACGGCAAACATGCTAATAGCTGCCTGTGTATATTTGCTCAGCCCTTTTTTATTTGGACAGATCCCCAGTTTATTGTTGTTGCTCTCTGACTTGCAATGTGTATAATGGAAAAACTATTTTTCCCAGCCATAGTGGCACCAAGGGATAGGGTAATGAAGCAACAGCCCACTAGATTAAGCTTTGGGAAGAATGCTCAAGGGGGCGGAATCAGATAGTGCATACCCTGTGGTCCTCCCCTGTGTCCTTCATGGGATGTGCACTTGTTGGCAGTGAGGTGAAAGCCACAGTCTTGATTGTTTCAGACTGCTGTTACAAAGCACCATAGACTGCATGGCTCGTGTGTAGCAGAAACATAGTGTTCACAGTTTGGAGGCTAGAAGTCTGAGATCTGAATGCCAACAAGGTCAGATTCTCCTGAGAGCCCTCTTCAAGGCTGAAGACTGCAAACTTGGTGTATCTGCACATGGTAGAAGCGGGGAGGAAGCTCTCTGGGGCATTAATGTCATTCAAGGATGCTCTGTGCTTGTGACTTAATCACTTCCCAGAGGCCCCACCTCCTAATACTGTCACGATGGGCATTAGGATTCAACATATAAATTTTGGAAACACCAACACTCAGCCTATAGTGCATATGTTAAGAAAGGTGGTAGAAGCCCAGGCTGGTGGTTCAGTGGATTGGTGCCAGCCTGCAAACTCAAAGGTCATTGGTTTGATTCCCAGCCTGGGCACATAACCAGGTGTCAGGCCAGGTCTCCAGCCAGGTCTGTCACTGGAAGCAGGTGAAAGGCAACCATACATTGACGTTTCTCTCCCTTTCTTCCTCCCTCCCTGCCCTTCTCTCTAAAAATATAATGAATTTAAAAAATCTTTCTAAAAATTACTTTAAAAAAAAAGGAAAGCAGTAGAGCTGAAAGCTGAAAGGAACTAACACCCTGGTGGCATTGTAGATTCCTATACCAGTCCTGGACCACCTGAAAGTTTATGCTAAAAAGCAAAAGCCTTGTGCTTGCTTTGGCAGCACACAAAATTGAAACGATACAGAGAAGATTAGCATGGCCCCTGTACAAGGATGACATGTAAATCGGTGAAGCGTTCCATATTAAAAAAAAAAAAAAGAAAGAAAGAAAGAAAGAAAGAAAAAAGTAAAAGCCTTAATGTATTTAAACCCAAATTTTAGAAGTTTCTGTCACTTGAAGTCAAGACAATCCTCAAGTGTATTTCATTCATTCACATAATGTATTGCATACATTAGCTCATTAACATTTGATAATAGAAAATCCCCTGGGGTAGGAATTATTATTATAAGACCAAAGTGAATTACTTATCAAATCTTTTCTATGTCTTGAAATTTCCTCTCCCTATTAAACCACAGATTCAACACCCCCTTTCCCCTCTGCAAGTCTTTCTGGCCTCTCTTCTCAATCTGCGCTTCCACAGCCCTTAGATCTGACTTTTCTCACCTGAACTACTTGCAAAAGCCTCCTCTTTATTCTCTCTACTTTCACCCTCACTCATGTATCCATGCATGCATCAACTCTCTCGAATGTGAAATACAACAATAAATGCTGGAGAAAGAGTAATGATGTAGTTAGATGTGGCTCATGTCATTGAACATCTAGGATTATTTCTACTTACTATCATCAGTGATCCTCCCAAAATGTATATAGGTTCACACTGTTTCCTAAAATAACTTTCCATAACCAATTGATAAAACTAAAAACTTGAAATTTCATATGTCTTTTGGAACCCTGCAGCAGGCTAACTTTCCAACCTCATCTTACCAACTTCTATCTCCTTTTCCCCACCAGGTTCTCTATTTTCAAGTTCACTGAACTGCTTGCTAGGTAATGTATTTAAAGTGCCTTCATCCAATGATATTCCATGCATTTATGAATATTGATATATGTGCTTTTAAAATAAAATTCTTTTTAAATTATAAAAGTAGTAAAAAAATTTAAAATTGCTGTATGCAAGATGGGCAAAAATAAGCATTTAGAAAATGTGGTTTGTTTTCCTCAGCCCTTCCTCAAACACACCATATATCTTTTTTAAGTTGCTTGAAAAAACAGATTTCTAAAAATGTTGAATTACTTGTAAGTGCACTCAATTCACTTCAAATATATTAAATTTCTGGTAGCTGACCATTGGTATTAGTGAACTGTTAGAGATCAAGGGAGATTCTTTAGAAGTAGCTGTATGGGAACTTGATTGTAACAGATTCAGCTCCACAGTCATCTGAGGTAATAATAACATCTAATGCAGCAAATGCAACTTTGCAACAATTTTATTTAACTTCATTAATTCAATACTTACTAAGCACCTAATGTGTAGATATAGGTGGAATTAAGCACAAAATAGACAGATTGATACAAAGCATGGGTTTTCTTGGGGAGTTGAGAAGGAGGAAAAGGTGAGAATAAAACGAAGCAAGGGAATAGAGAGTACAGATAAGAAAATAAGTTATCAGGCTCCTGAGTCTAGATTAGATATGGGAAAAAAAAAATTAAAACCCCAAAAGACTGATGAAGCTTGGAGAAAAATCAAGAGATTAAGCTTCTCAATGCAGTCAAAGAGTCAGGGTGGGAGATGTAATGGGCAAATATGCTGGAAGGAGACTGTAATTAGGAAGTGGGAAATTTGAGTGGAAGGTTTTAGTGCCAAAGCAAAATCCCTGGGAATGAGAACATCCCCTGAACAGTCAAAGGTATGAAGCAGAATGAGATGGCCAACTATTGAGGAGAGGAGGTCAAAGAACCATGAGGCTAGAATGTAGAACTCTAGGAGTAAAGATGTAAAATGTCAGCCAAATGATGGATTCTCTGTATTTGGAGAAGATCATTCATGGGGAGGTATAGAGGGTCATCAAGCTGAATAGTTTAGCTCTCATGAGACAAGTGGTATTTACACAATAATGGGGGAACAATGCTTTCAAACCTTACTGAGGATCACCCACACGTAGATACCAAAGCCCAATGCTGAAAGGAGGGATGATTAGTTTCAGCTGAAAATGCTAAAAAAAAGTTGTATTCCATAGCACAGTGGATAAGGCGCCAGCCTACGAACCCAAAGGTCGCAGGTTCGATTCCCCAGCCAGGGTACATAACCAGGTTGCAAACCAGGTCTCCAGTCAGGTCTGTGGCTGAAGGCAGGTGAAACGCCTCCAGCGTTGAGACATACATTGACATACATTGATGTCTCTCTCCCTCTCTGCCTCTCTCCCTTGCCCTCTTTCTAAAAATAATGAAATAAAATCTTAAAAAAAAAAAAAGTGGTATTCTTGAGAGAAAACCAGCTTAGAATGAAATCAAGAAGGTGTAATAAGTGTGCTGTGAAGATGATTAAGACAAGGGAAGGGGTTTTTTTGCCATGAAATGGGAATTCTTGAAAATGTAAAAGATTGCAAGAAAGTTGAATGGTAGGATGCTAGCAGAGAGGAAACCAGAAAGCTGTCAGGATAAACTACATGAAGAGAAGAGATGGCCAATGATGTTCTCATTTTTGCAAGAACAATGGTTGTGAGGCACTGAAGGAGTGGGCATCAAGATTTTAAGGAAATGTTGAGAACAAGTGCTTTGAGGGCTGGTTCAGGCTGAGTTTCAGTTATGTCCAAGACAGGACACATGAGCCTTTTGTGGCCTTTGTTCTTGGTTAAGTGAGCCTTATTGAAAAGTTGTGTCCTTAAAGAAATTCTCACCCTGGTGCATTGGAACTGAACTTACAGTTTCTAGGTCCTTACCTCCTAGTAAGGGGGATCACTTAAGCTTTAGGAGGGATATGCTGTGTGCCGGATTGAGCCTCATCTTGGGGATACCCTGGCACCCTCAGTCACAGGTGAGACCAAGGAAATGGAGGCTCACCCTCTGAGCCATGAAAAGCCCAGAAAATTAACTAACCCTTATGTCTGAAATATGGGAAGCACAAAAAATATTTGTTGAGGAATTAATATGGACCATAGGTCTTACCTTTGTGTTAGAAGTTTTGATAGCACATTTTCCAATTGCTTAAAAAGACTATAAAAATCATTATCACTCTTTCTGGCTGGCCTGTGCTGGAGCCACGTCTCTGCTTGAGGAAGTTCTCCTTTTGTGATTTAGAGTTAGTCAGTCATGCTAGCTCCCAGCCTCCCTTGCAGGTCAAGAGCATAAGCGAGTCCTAAGCTCCACCAATGAGCTCCAAGCTCCCAGGCTTAAGGCTGGGATCTGGAATGTGGAATGACATAAAAATATTTCTTGGGGTGGGGATGGTGGCAGCAACTTAACCCCCCAGAGTGGTATGTGTAAAGGTGGCACTAGTGGCCCCCAGTGCTGGATGCTGGTGGTGCTAGAGGTTTGAACTGCAGGGTGTCCTGCTTAGTGGCGGTGGGCGCGCTTCTCATCCAGCCAGTCCTACGAGAGATTCATGTCACTGTTCTGGCCTACATGCTCTCTGGTCCTGGGTTTTCATCCCCAGATGAATTCTTCCCAATGTCCTTTCAGTAAATTCAATTTCTCCTTAAATCTACTAGGTTTGGATTCCTACTGGCAAATAAAAATCTTACTGATGTGGATGTCTGACCCAGAAACAAGGTGCTGAAAGTGACAGAGCCTAAGCTGAGGACTTGGGTAAGGGAGGAGGAGGTACTGTACATTGTAGTGAGGAACCCAACTAGGAAGCCAGTGACTCTTTTAACATTTTTTTTTTTTTGATTTTATTTATTGTTTTCAGAGAGAGGGGAAGGGAGTGTGGCAGAGAGGGAGAGAGATATTAGTGTATGGTTGCCTTTCACCTGCCTCCAGCTAAGGACCTGGCTAGAAACCTAGCTTGCAACCTGGTTAGGTGCCCTGGCTGGGAATCCAACCAGCGACCTTTGGGTTCGCAGGCCGGCACCAGTGATTCTTTTTATGAGGTTGTGAAGCAATAGGTTAAACTATCCATTGCTCTTGAACACCAATGATGGGCCTAGGGAGGTTTTGCTATTACAGAAAATGGTAGTAACATCAATGGATGGCTTTTAGTGAAGGTCCACGGGAAAGAAACAAGTTAAGATTAAGGATGGACCAACCACCTTAAAGAGGGAGTCAGGAGACTTCAGCAGCAGGAGATAAATTTGATCCAAAAGCTAAGCTTAATCTTCCAGGCCCCTCTTAAACATTTTTTCTAAAGTCGTTTCTGCCTGACAAATTGAAAAACCCAGATGGCCAAGATTGGATTACGGGTATTGCCTTCCCACCCAAGGTTATTGTTTTAAATTGCCTCAGGGCAAAGGTCATTAATCTGAGGTCCAGGAAGACTGGCATCCTGCAGAAGTCCCTGGCTTGTAGTCAGGAATCCTCAGCTCACAGTCTATTTCTAGAAAAGCTCATTGGCCACGTTATTAGTCCATGGAGTTGACTGGGAGCACCTGAAGCCTACTGAGTTCTTGTAGGAATTATATTACCAAAGAAAGCCCAAGGTTAATAAACAATGGTCTGCAGCTACTCTGTCACTAAGGCAATTCCCTGAGCTCCTGAGCTCCCACTGATAGGATATAGAATACAAAAGCTGCCCAACCCTCAGAAAGAGCATTTTCCCCAAGGTTTATCCCCAAAGCAAGGATTCAGGCTGAAAGATGTTCTATCATATTCAATGCAATCTTTTAAGCCTTGTCTCATCAGGTGTCTCCACTACAGTGAGCTGGAAGGAGGATAAAAGACCTATAACATTTGCTGGTTGTTTGATCAGCCTGGTAGTGATGCCTGGCACTTCCAGGCTGGGACTCAGCCTACATAGTTCCAATGAAGTGCAGGAAGGCTGGGAGAGGTGGCCAACCTGTGTGCCCAGAAGGAAGAAGAAACAGGTCCCGGAGAGAAGCTAAGCATATCTGGCACAACAAAGAAAAGAAAGACCATTTCTGAGAGCAGAACTAGGGCTGTTCAGCTGGATGACCAAGAATCTACCCCCCCCCATTGCCCGTATAGGAAGTCCTGATTACTCTCATCAAACAAAATACAAGTGCAATAGACTATTGACTGTTGTCAGCCGTTTGTATTATTTCCTTTTCAGAATCATAGTTGTTTTGGGGGGTTGAGGAATAAAGATAATTTATTCTATTTTATATTAGATATGCTGGTGGTGAGCATTTGTTTTTAGCCATATGTACACAGACTATGGTGGAAGAAATTAAAAATAAAAGAGCAGAGCCTTTGTCAATGTGGCTCAGTTGGTTGGAGCATCGTCCCACAACCTAACGGCTGTGGGTCAACTGCCAGTCAGGGCATTCACCTCGGTTTGCAGTTCTGATCCTGGTCTAAGAGCATATGATCCCCAGTCCGGGCATGTAAAACGCCCAGTATGGGTACTTGAAATCTCTGGTTCTGGTGTGTACAGAAGGCAACCATAGACACTTTTTTTCCCCTCAAATCGATGTTTCTCGTCCTTCTTTCCTCTCCCTCTAAAGGAAGCAATGAAAAAAATGTCCTCAGGTGAGAATAAAAAATAATAATAATAAAATAAAGAAATTCTGGGTGTGGAATTGGGTATATGGACTCATAAGACTTTGGGATGTCTCCCTTTTAGAGATGAGGTGGGTATATTTTATGTAGATGTGAGCTCTTCTTACCAAGTGTCAGTGGATATATATCTAAATGTTGATTGGGCAAAGGGTGGACCTGAGGAGGCATCAACTCCCATTTCCTTCATTTTAACAGGGCTACAGTTTTGTTCAGACAGCCCATTCTCTTCTTGACCTCATCTAGTCAAGCATAACCAACTCACCCCTCTGCTTGTGGCACAGGGAAGGGCATGCGATGCAGTTCTGGCCAGTGAAACATTAGTTGAAATTGGCTGGGTGGTTTCAGAAAGAGATTTTATTAGAACAAATAAAAGATTTATAGGAAATAAAAAATCATTTTGTCCATTTGATTTTGGTATGCATGACCCAGAAGGGAGCTGGCCTGAGGTGAAGCCAACAGGAACAGGGTAGAGCCAAAGATGGAAAGAACCTCGGTTACCATTGTAATATCATTCAGCCACTAAATTAACTGGCCTTCAAGTCACCAAATAGGAGCCTCTAGGCTTCTTATTATGTAAGATAATGTATTTTTACTAGTGTTTAAGGAATGTTGGGTCAGCTTTCCTGTTACTTTTGCCCACAAGGCTCCTAATTGATAAAGATCTTTTATACTACCCAGTCCAAATATCTCATATCAACAATGGGAGGCTAAGCTTTAGTGTCTTGCCATATAAAATATGTTGTTTATATCTGAAAAGTGTGTACTTTCCTTGGTAGATGAAGACAGTACCAGGTGCATGTCAGTATAGAATGTGTGTGTGTGTGTGTGTGCCTGTGCATGTATATGCATGTATGTTTCATGAGGGTGATAAATTTAGCTTGATCCACCTACATTTTCTCAACAAGTTTTCCTTGAAACTAAAACATATATTTGTTAGCCAGTTGGCTGAGGTCAGTGGTACAGTACTTGGTTATGAAATGGATGAACATTACATGAAAGTAGAACACTTTGTTTTGGCCTCATTAGGATGGTGAACTAACCAACAGAAGTTATGCTTGTCCTGAGAGAAAATAACTTCATCAGAAGCCTTATAACATGGTGGGAATTGAGAATCTCCTTCAGGTTCTATTTTACACTTGCTCTACTGCTTTGTACAAATCAATAGCAGAAATAGGTTTTGCAGATGTGGGTGGCTTACATGGTATTTTAAGATCCAGTGTTTGTTTTGTTTGGGGGTATTTCTTTTCTTTTTGTTTCTTCTTTCTTTCTTCTTCTTCTTCTTCTTTTTTGTTTTTTTTCAATAGCTGAACATTTCCTATGAATGCTTCTGAAGTTACTGCAGAGGATTTTCTTCCCATTCTATTATGCTATACTCTACTTCCACCTTTCAATTATTATGAATACATAACAATGAAAATAACTACTATAAATAATGCATTGACTTTTTTATATCTTCTTTCCAACAAAGAGAAAAATTCATGCTGAGCTTCAGGGAGAACTGGGTGGCAGCTGCTGCAATATTTCAACAAGGATGTATGAACTGTTTGGAAAGAAACAGCTTTACCACCTTATGAGATGAAATGGGAGGAAATACATATAGTAACCACATTGATGTTCCATGATTCCCCCTCTCCCCACTCCCCCCATTTTTTTTTTTTTTAAATGGACAATCTCATAACTGAATGTGTGGAGCATCTGGGAATGCCAAAGAGTAGTCTTCCTTTGCTTTTTCCTTTTTCTCTGGAGTTCCAGGATTCTCAAGGAGATAATGGAGGCAGCAATATGGATTTGCACAACTTTGGGCAAAAAAATGTAATAGTTTTACTCCTTGAAGCAGAAAATGTAATAGTTTTACTCCTTGAAGCAAGGCATTAATTCAGTAAAATCTTAGCTAACCTTATTCTCAAGGGATGCCTTGTCCTGGAAACAATCTAAGATTTAGAATCAAGAGACATGGGATGAAGTCCTAGCTTGCCACTTATGAGCTTTATAATTTTGCTTAGGTAGCTTCACCTACCTCTAAAATAAAGGTAATAATAACTAAACCATTTATTCATTTCTTTATTTTCTCATACCCTCTTTTAAAACATTTGAAGAAGCATATATAAAAATATACATGCAATCATTACTTGAGGCTGATGAAACAGAACTAGACAGTTAGAACCAAGAAAAGAGAGGAAGTATGCTAGTTATCAAGGTTGATACAATAGCCATAAATATTCATCACATTAGCCTGAGGTTCCTAGAAGCCAGGGCATGAAGGGAAAAATAAGGTTATGTATATTTGGTTTTCATTAAAGAGAACGAGCATCAGTTTCTCTGAGGATAGATAGCATTTCCTGGAACTGCATTCTCAAGAAAATTTAAACCTTATAATGGTAATAATGCCCAAGATTGTTAAGTGCATTAGTATATATAAAAATCTTAATTGCCAATAATTATTTAACATTAATTGCTATATAAGTATTAAACATATTTCCAGAGGCTGGATTTGAAAACAGAGAGCATAGTTCTAACATCTTAGTTCTTTGTAGTGGAACGCATGTCTCTAGTATACTCTCTGGTTTCCTGTGATCTGAAGCAGAACACAAAGGGCATCATATCACTTTTAGAAGGGGTTGAGAGCTGATGGTTATAAATACCAGTGATGGTTGTTTGCACTATCTATAGCTATAACTGTAGATGTGAAAGAATGTTGTGGCATATAGGCATAAATGGAAAGAATTACTCCAATGGCTCTCTAGGAAAAAAATCACTAATATTTATTTGCCTTTAAATAATCTAACTGTCATAAGGGTGGAGTGAAAAATGTGATGCTGTTGACCTCCTGGGCAGTGTAACACAGCTGCTTTTCTGCAAATCCAATTAATGAACCTAAAGTTGAGCAAACAACCTTCTCCCAAGTGATTTTCTTTTATCCCCCAGACAATCTTCAGAATCCCCATATCTCTTCCCCCTCAACTCTGTGCAAAACATTCTCTTTCATTTTTGCGTCACAACTCAGTGGTCCAGAGGTATCTTCGTGTTGGCTTGTAGTACCTCTCCTACTTCATTTACCCAGTTTGAGGATGTGGTGTGTAGGAGTATATTTCAATATTTTTAAGAAGGACAAAGGATGATAGCTTAAAACACCTAACAGTTGCATATCAGTTTAATAGTTCACAGAATACCTCCTCATACAGAGTTTTATTTAATCTTCACAATTACTCTGTAACTTAGTTGCTATTTCCTTTAACAGATAGACTAAGACATACCTGTGTCTAAATCTAGCTTCTGTTCCTTGTTTGCTATGGGTGCTCAGAAAAACTATTTATTATTCTTATGAATCAATGACCTCACCTCTGAAACAGGAATAAAATAGCTACGTTACTGGGTTGTGGTAAAGACTGAGTTGATATGCTATCCATGAAGTTCCTTTTATAGTGTATCAGATTAGCATTATATCTGACATAGTGATGATTATTATTATGTTACCTGAACAGAACTCTTGCAGCCACAAATCCTATCATTGGGCATTAAAAGGTTACAAGTCATCCAAAGTCACAGACCTGTTCTATTAAAATCTTTTCTCAGATAATTGGAGTTTCTCAATAACACTTAGTTGTAATTTGAATTAGTGGAAGACATTAGTTTAAAAAAAATAGTCCCTAAACACAAACCTATTTCTCCAGAATAAACAAGAAAATCTAAGATTTTTTCTATGAAGCTACCAGTGAAAAGCATTTTTCTCTCTCCATCCACTGAGTGGTCTGTACTCAGTGGGTAAATGTAAGGCAGCTACATTTTAATCCCTAGTGTTTTCATATTATAGGAACTTCAACTATCGGTGCACAAAACCTTTTCTTCTGTGATCATCTCAGTGGCATTACATTATCCTGTAGGTGTCTTCCAGGTTATAACTGCTGAAATAGCCCCACTTCTTCAGGTTGATAAATTCTTTAAAGGTGATTTATCTGAAAACAAGCCACAAACATTTTTCATCAGCCTCCTAATATGTGAGCCTTTGTCACTAGCTATTTCCATTTCAAATAGCACAACTTATTTTTAAATTGACAGCCACAGCCTCAAGAAGGCACATACACTGTGGTCACTGTGTTTACTGATACAGCCCAGCCTTTTTAGGAGACACTAGGTCAGGCCTGGGGTGTGCTTTGATCTTTTCACTGTGGGGCACGTGGTCTCTGTGTCAGATATCACCAATGGCACTGTTTCACAAGTTCTTGTACCCAACTTGGCATGAGGACGGGGCAGGAATGAAAGCTCAGAGGCAGGGATCATTGTACACAAGTAAACACTGACAGCCAAGCACGCCTGTGCCAAAAGAAAGTTGTAAAACAGGCAGCAAGATAAGATATGAACCAGAGTCCAAACAGGGGTCAGGGGTCAGGGGTCAGGGGACAGGGACAGGCTGCCTAGCAGCAAAAACTGCCATTCCCTTGCAAAAGCCATTCATATTGGACCACCTGTGCATTATGTACAGGGGCATGCCCTGTCTTACAGATACTTTTGAGAGCAGAGATGGCTCAGGATGCAAAGAATTTGAACACCTATTTTAGAGCCTTTCTATGTTATCAGGTAAATAACACCTACACTGGGTTAAGGCCAGTTCATTCCAATTTTGTTTGAGTCCTTCCCACCAATTTTAGAAAACTTTAGATTTGAATGGGCTGCCATTCAAATTGTACTGGTTTTGAGCCATTTAAGGACACTCAGTCAATTTGTCTAAGCATTGTTTTGCTGTAATTCCATATTTTTAAAACATACTCATGATAACTTTATAGATAATTTGTTTAATGCATTTTTGGGTGTCATGCATTCTTTAATGAATACTTTAACAAACTATGTAAGTTGATTAAGTAAATTAACAAGTACTCTGTGTTTGCTCCCTTCAATGAGACCTTGCTGTTAGATGATAATAAAGAAAAGATCTGTTATGATTTTATTATGTAGATATCAGGAACATTGAAGTGCAATGGAGAATTCAACTCAATGGAGGATTAAATTAAACATGAAATTAAGTATAAAATTACAGTACCTGGCATATGTTAGCTACTTAGTTAATACTAATTCCCTTTAGAGAAATGAGAAAGTTATTTTCATCACCAAATTGACATGGTTGCTATTTCATATACTTTGGACTCACCAGATTTGTGCTATCTTTTCCTTTTATGTTGAATCCTAGCAATTTTGTTTTTATGGTGCGGAGAACTTGGAAAGTAGATAAAGAAATGATCTTCTTAAAAATCTGTGAGGTTCTAGTCTATTTTATTTATTTCCTTAACTCCTGTTAAAAACAGCCCCTGGAAAAAGGAGCTTTTTCTGCTTGACCCAATACTGGTTCTAATGTGCCTAATACTAAACCTCTAGCCTTTTGTCCTCTCCCTTCTGGTCTCTGTATGCACAGGAGGGAGGTACAGCATATATTCTAAGGTTTGCCTCTTCTCACAGGATATGCTATGGGCAAGGGAGCCCACTCAGTCATGCTCTAATGCACTCTTTGCTTGAGACCCCTGTGTTGGTAGCTAGCCAGGTGACCAGATGAAGAGGCAAAGAATAAAGGGAAAGGAATCACAAGGTACAGGAGTAAGGGTGGGAATGTGGGAGAAGAAACTGGAATTGAATAAAAGGAAAGGTTCAAAGTGAGCAGAGAGAAGGATCGACGCGTAGTTCTAGTTTGATGAAAGAAAAATACGTGGTCTTGTTTGCCCACGTTTACTCCTGCATAATTACTGCCACAAATATCTGTGAAGAAGAAGAATGGAGAGCATGAAAGTGTGTGGGAGGCCTGGGTGATATGAATCACCTAACTTCAGCAGAAGAACCAGCCAGCTGTTTGAGTATCTATGTGAAGGAGATTAAAGAAGGTGTGGAGGAATCAGTGAGCTATTCTAAATATCAAGTGTGTGGTACTGAGCATTTAATGTTAAAACAAAGTTGATGGTGAGTCCGAAAGTCTGAAGCATAAAACAAAACTGAAAGGTAATTAGTAGACAAAGAAAAGTGGGAAAAATCAGTGCAGACATAGGATTAAAGATAAAATATAGAAAATAAATGTAGACAGGGAAAACATATTAAAAAGTGATAGAAGGAGAACTAAACTGTTTTGTAACTGGAGTGAATTACTTAAGTAGGAAGGTTACCCAGCCTTCAGTTTCTCTTGGCAGCAATTATTTGCTCATTTGTTCGTTGCAGTCTTAGGATTTTACTCAGGCTTCCAGTCTCATAAGCATTCTCTGAGGGCACATTCAAGTTGTTATCTTTTAGGGTATCTTCTAGTTTTTAAAAAGAAAGTGCTTATACATTAATTCAAAATCCTATCCAAAAAATACATCTTGAACTACTACCTACCAATTAAACACCATCTCTGGATTGTGCCTATTTAGGTCTCTTAGATATCACAAAGTCTGTCTACCCACCTAGTTAGTGATCAATGTCCCATTTTTCCCTACTAAATATGATTTTTTAAGGGGGCAGAGATTTTTGTGATTTCAGCCAATGAATGAATGATCCTGACTTAGCCACAGAAAATAAATTATGATTGGTCTAAGTCACTCATAATAATCTCATTCCCTTCCATCAATGGTTTGTTCCCTGGCATTTCCCTTCATGTCACAGAGGAGCATATAGCAGTGTACCCCTTCCTTCCTGAGACACTGATGCCAATGCCTGGGGGTGCAGCAGCTATTCATAGCCATTAGGCAACAAGTACAAAAGGATGGTGAAGTTGAAGGATGGAGTCAGGTTCCCAAGTGGTCCCATTTCATAGCTGAGGACATTTCAACAACTGCCAACTGTCAGACATGCTAAATGTATACATAAGCCACCATTTAGCTGGATTTTCTATTACTTGAACTTAAAAGCATATAGTCTCTCAACTTTATCTGAACTGGGCAATCAACCTACAACCTTCACTGTGTCTTTCAGGCCTTAAAAGAAGACATTTGTTTAGTAGTTCAAGAAACTATTTAAATGAGCCACTTCACACCAACATTTAAAAATTAATTTGACACATTCTCTTGTCACAGATTTAGACCGCTTAAGCATAACAAGTTTTTCTACCAATATTTTCATGTGTTATCACATTCTTCTGGGAATATAAAAATGGGTATACAAGGAAATTAAAATAGGAGTAAATTGCAGTAAAAACTTAAGTGTATGAATAAATACAGATATTTAAAAATAACATTCTCAAGTTAACTACTGATTCATCACTTTAACTAAAATTTATTTAAGAATTGTGTAAAGTCATAGCTTTTCAGAAAGCAAAGGGCCATAAATACATTATTTGTTTACCTTGGGATCAAAATAGAGGGGTGAAATGACCTATCAGTGTTCTTTCAACTACACAATAACAAGCAGGGCTAGAGTATAATTTTTCTTTCAGGCCAAAGCTCTTCCATTCCATCATACTGATTTCCAAAAGGAGCATAAAAACAGTGACATAATTATTGAAATCTGTTCACTAGAAAGCAGTGGCCAGATGTGGCCTTTCCTAAAATGCTCCCTTTTTTTTTTTTCTTCAATTCTTATTTCTTGTTCTTTTTTCTTCTGCATTATACTAATATTTCTTCCTTTGTCATTTTTCTCTTTTACTTCCTCAGTAGTTCATTTGCTTCCTCTTTTCCCATTACGTACACTTTCCTTCCCTTTTCTTCTGATTACCCTTTTTTATTTTCCTTACTTCCTTTTGATCTTATCTCCATTCTTCCATCATATCCTAGCTTCTAGCCCCCATTCCATTCATCCATTTTCTCTTCTAAATATAAACTCATAGGAGCTCAGCAACTCATTTACTGTCTTTGGTTGTTTTTTTATAACCTATTTTCATCTTAATCCCTCCTCTTTCACATTTTTAAATACACACTTTAACTTTGTGTTTATTGTTTTATTCAATGTATTCCAACATTAGTAGAATAGTCATGTTCATAATTACCTGGGCATTACACTCTTGCCAATGCCACTGCATTCCACAGTTGACCTGCAGACATCTGCCAGGGGTGGAAAATAAAGTGTGCAAATGCTGAGGGCCTGAGGATGGGGAGTAGGGTAGAGAGGATAAACAAGCAGCATCCAAAGAGCTAAGAGAACAGGGAAGGAGGGAAATAAAAGAGAACATAGACAGCATTATAGCCTACTATTTCAGAACTATGTTATTTCATGCATGCAGAAGGAAATGGGCAAGATTCCAGGTTGTTAGGACTGATTACTGAAGGCAGGCACAGGAAACCCAAAGAGGAAGGCATAGGAAACCCCCAAATTAAAAACACCTGGCTTAATTTAAGAACCAAACCTGAAGAGGTCAGTGCTGGGGCGGAAAGAAGCTCAGTTAAAGGTTAAAGATAAAAGAGGCATTGGTCAAGGTCTCCTCAGTGTTTGATCAACCTGGGTTGCCAAACCAGAGAAGTAAGAGGGTTCTTGTGTAGTGTCACTCGGCCACTCTGTCTGAGAAGAGGGAGAACACTGGACAAACAGTACGGAGAAGGAGAATATTAATTTTGTGGGATTAACAGCTGACTTGAACACATAATTTACATGCTTTATAAGAAAGGTTCAATGGTCCTAACTTTGTTGCTATTACAGGTTTTGTCATTTTGTGATTCTGTGGTAGAAATGTCTCACTTTTGCTTCCAAATTTCCAGAGTTCCACCCCACCAGGGATTTGTATACTTAACCTGTGACATACTCAGATGACTCTTATTTTTTATTTTATTTTATTTTTTAAGAGGAAGGAGAAAGAGGAGAGAAACATCAATGAGTGGTTGCCTCTCACAGATCCCAACTTGGCCTACAACGCAGGCATGTGCCCTGACTGGGAATCGAATCAGCAATTCTTTGGTTCACAGGCCAGCACTCAATCCACTGAACCACACCAGCCAGGGCAGATGACTTTTCTTAATATGGCATCGCATATTTAAAAAAAAAAAAAAACTTCTTTTCCAAAAGGCTATACTTATTAATTTCTTTGGATTATTCTTATTTTAGTCAAACTGAAGGCTACATACACCCTTTTTGATATCTGCAGTCCTATTTAACTTATAAGGCCTCAAGGACACATGCAAACACAATAGTCTTCATTGCACTAATTCCTAGAAGGAACATGGAGTGGGATATGCAAATTGCTAAGATTCAGAATATCTGGGTTCTGGTCTCAGGTCTGCCTCAAGGTACCTGAGGCATAGGACGCTTGGGTCTGTTTCATCCTATTTAGATATAGAGAACTGGGTTAGCTTGGTTTTCTATCTCTTTGACTAGCACATAGTCAGGTACTCATGCTTGTTGAACCAATGAATCGTCTCTAATAGCTCCTTTAGCTCTAAAAAGCTTGACAAAAATCCTGCTGAATTAAAATCTGGATTGGTGAATGACAGTTTACTCATTTGTTTTTTCTCTTATAGTAGAATTTCACTTATTCATTTAGTGAACATTCATTGCAAACTGACTATGTATCAGGCATGATCCCTGGCCATGGAGAACTCATTGAAGTTAATAACTTCAAGCTTTTTCCTTTTATGCCCTTCTTTTCCCCACCCAACACTCTTTTCACACGTAGCCTTCCTTCTATTCTAGTAATCTAATGATCTCTCTTTATAACTAACTCCCTCTACATTTCTTTTTCCCATGATTTCCCCAAGATTTATTTTTCTCTGGTACTCACTTGTTGTGAGCTGTTTTTCCTCAAGAAGCCTGCCTACTGCTTTGTAGCCCAAGTTCAGAAGTTCAGAGAAAGCAGAATCTAAGAGAAAAAATCAAGAGTCTGAGTGAGAGATCCCAGTGGCCTTATAGTTCCCTCATCCTGAAACGTGAATTGCTCACATCTGCAACAATGGAAGGTCACTTGGGGTCTTTTAACTGAGAGGTAGGTACTCCAAAAACTCAGAACAGCTCCCAGATCTCCCCCATCTTACACCCCTTGCAAATCCCCTACAGGGTGGCTGGGGAGGAATCCAGCCAAACGCCCCACAGCCACACGTGTGTTCACTCCTACCCCAGCCCCCACAGCCTTCACAGGTCGCTGCCCTCGCATGGACCTCCCAGACCACCCACAGTGCCTCTCTTCCCTGCAGTCCTGGCCATGCCTCTCTTGCTGCCTCATCTCTCAATCATGCCCGAACATGCGCAGTCTGCACTCCATTTATTTCCACTGATATCAACTCAAAGGAGATTTTAAGGAGAAACATGATTTTAATTGTTATAAAAATGTTTAATTTGAGTAAGAAACAACAAAGTGCAGCAGAAGCAGCAGCAATTCACACAATAATAAATATGAGAATGAAGAAGAGAGAAGCACAGGAAACTTTCAAAGCGGGGCTGTAACAGCCCTTACTGGTGTGGCTCAGGTGCCCGGGCAATTTTGCCCAGCAAAGCAAAGGGTTGCTGGTTCAATTCCCAGTCAGAGCGCATGCCTAAGCTGAGGGCTCAGTCCCTGTCAGGCGTGTGGGGAGAGGCAACTGGTCAATATTTCTCTCTTACATTGATGTTTCTCTCCTTTTCTTTCTCCCTCCCTTTCCTGCTCTCTAAAAGCAAATGTTTTATAAAATATTTATATTAAGTGTATTATAGTATTTATATTACAATAGATAGATGATAGATAGATGCTTCATTCCAGCCACCAGAAAACTGAGTGAAGGAGGTAACTTTCTATCTATCACCTATCTATCTATCTATATCTGTCTATCTATCTATCTATCTTCATTTCATATTTCCATTTCTGTGTGGCTTGCAATCTAATGGAAGGAGCAAAACTAAATATATGTTTTCAGTTTTGGGTTTTTTTTTTTTAAAGATTTTATTTCATTATTTTTAGAAAGAGGGGAAGGGAGAGAGGCAGAGAGGGAGAGAGAGGTCAATGTATGGTTGCCTTTCACCTGCCTCCAGCCACAGACCTGACTGGAGACCTGGTTTGCAACCTGGTTATGTGCCCTGGCTGGGAAATCGAACCTGTGACCTTCAGGTTCGCAGGCCGGCACCTTATCCACTGTGCTACCAGCCAGGGCTATGTTTTCAGTTTTATAGCTTATTTATTTAGGCCCTTAACTCAGTAGTGTATATTTTTTGAGTCTATGCATTTGTGCAGTTCTTCTATTATTTAGAAATTTTGTATTCCTATACCAGTGGAACCTTTATAATTACAACAATATAATATCCTTAGTTTTCCATTTCTTTAGGCAGTACATACTAATTTTCTGTCATGAACAACCATAAAATTAGCATGTTTCTTATGTCCTCTTCTCCCTCATTCTCTGTCTTTGTTATCTTTTTAATGTTGAATAGTATGGTTACATTTGCCGAGATTTCTATTACTTGATCTGTCAACTTTAAATAGTATCTCCTGATTCTTAACTATTACAGTTGAAACAATCAACAGACTTACCCTAACTCCCATTTTCCTCCACCTTTCCAAACTTCCATTAGTTACATACATTCTAAACTATTAGGACACGTACACATATATCTGCTCAGTCACTCCGTTCCCTCACATTTGGTTGAACCTTTGCCTATAGTTAAAGAGATTCAGCACTCTCTTCCTGTGCATCGGCCAGTTTCTGAAGTCATCAAGAAGAGTTAATTGCCACAATGTTCTCTGTGTTCCTGCTAAAAAACAACCTGAACAGACTTTATTCTTTTTATGTGATAGATAGTTTGGCTGGACATTTAATTTTTGGTTCACACTTAGCTCTATGAGTATTGTATGAGTGCTCAAAAGATTGACAAGTTGGTGCATGCTCATTATCTGCTGGGAAAATTTGCTGTTCTTTTATATACTTTAATTTCTCAGAATATGTTTTCATGATGCTGTAGCAGTTGGGCTTTTGGTTGGGGGGTCACCGAGTCTGGAAGGCTACCTAAGGGTACATTTCTCCTCCTGGACCAGCACAGAGGTAGACTACTCTCTGCATTATGGCTCATCTGTGTGACTGTTTCTCCCTATCTCTTCTGTTTATTTGAGCCAAATAGACCTAGAGGGCATCTGCCATAGCCCCGTCTACCACAGCTCCCTCCAGCTCCTGACCTATTCCTGTAAACAAGTGATGCAGTGTTTTCACTATAGTAAGAGCCCTTTATCTTCAAGAGGTATCTCAATCTGGGCCCCGGCATCCTCTGAGTGTCTTCTCTCCACCTGCCCTAATGGCTTTTGGCCATTTGTACATTGTTTTGAAGCCAGTAGATAAATATGTATATATATATTCACAAAAAAATAAAGTTTACAATGTTCATTTTCTTCTTCCTTGAGCTGCTCTTGCCTTTTTCCAATGAGAAGAGATAAAAAGTTGAGTTATGCAAGCCCCTTTTATGTCAAATATTTCAAAGCACTTTCTGTTCACAAGAATGACTTAATGAGAAAGAACAGGACTTACGGGTTCCAAAGATCCAGAGATTGTTTCACACAGAGCAAAGATTTCATACTATAAACTGTATTGTAGAAAACACTACGTGATGATCACAGAACAATTTTCCTCAACCCAAAGTAGATAAGAGAAGAATCAGGTGGCTAGAATGAATTAATTCGGAGCAAACATGACTAGATCATACAGAGGCCTCTGAGAAGTGTCCAGAACACTGTTCTAATTGGGAACCTACATTATGATGAGGGATTGTAGCATAAACCTTGCATTTGGGGGAGATTTCAGAATAGAAAGGTCTCTGACTTAGCTTCCCAAGATGTAACTTGGGAAGGTTAATTTCAAGTCTCCAACGTATCACCTAAAAAATGGGAAAGAGGAGCTAAGGAAGCTGTTCATATGAAAAGAGAAGTGGTACAAGTAAGAGAGAAGCAAGAACATGTAGATTTTGAGACCAGAAGCCACGGGTGAACCAGAAGCATCAGTAGCAGATGTCAGGGCCCCACAGCAGGGACCAGACAGATGATCTACACCTTCTTGCATGTCAGCAAGTTCAGAAGACATCACTTGGACCAAACATGTCTTCCCAATGCCAGGATGATGCAAAAGCAACATTCCTCCCAACACAGATTACTGCAGAAGAGGAGCAAGAAGACGAAGGGGAAAGTCAACCAACTTAATATGCAACTTGATCTGGCCACACTTAAGTGGTAAGGGACTGAAACATTGTGAATTGCTCAGAGTGTCTTTCTACCATCTCAAAAATGCGAGCTATAGAACTGAGTTGATTTCACTTGTAGAGACATAAACACTATTAGAATTTTGCACGCATAGGTTAGTGATTATAAAATTTTGTACCTGCTACATGTGAGGGCTTGCTGAAATTCCCAGGAACATTCATGCAAAACATATTTGCACCATAAACTAATTTGAACCTTAGATAAGTCAAAACCACTATGCTGTGAGAGAACTGTGCGCAGAAAGCAAGTTTGGAACCCAAAACTGTGCAATTGATTTCACTGGGCAGATGTTGATAGTCAGCAAAGGGGAAAAAGAGAGTGGCATAGAGTCATGCTTCAGGTCATCAGCTCTACTCTGAAATGCTAAAGAGATACTCATAAAGGGAAGGTTGATTCTAGGGGTTCTACCTTAGGTCATAAATGTAATGATGGCAGTGTATTTGATGAGTTTGACTTTGGAAGAAGAAAGAAGATCTTATATGCAAACTGCAAGGAGAAGACCCTGGAGAGAGGAGTCACTGTTGAGATGCAAGAGCCAAGAATTGTTAAATATCCATCAGCTTCTTAGCCAGACTTCCAGGACATAGTGATGGGACCATCACTACTTCCAGCAACCAGTGGACATCAAAGGAAATTTAGATTGGGGGCCTATACATAATTTCTTACAACCTTAAGGAGAGGCTACCCTTAGTTTTCCTAACTTTAGGGAAGGTCTTTCTGTAGTACTAACCACTCAGGAGGGGAAAGCTCAAAAAGAGACATTCTGAGAAAGGCAGTGATGATTCTACACTGGAAACAAGTACCAAGTTCACCTATGATCCATAAATAATTATAATGTCAGGGATCCTGAGAAGCAAATTATGGATAAACAAAATTTGAACAAGGACCTCACTATGTTACCCTTGGCAAAATATGTTTCCCCTAGAGATGCAAATACTTATTAGGGGGATAAAAGAAAGAAGATAATTTTGAAAATTTAACCAACACAATTTATATTTGTAGTCATTTTTTTTTTTTTCATTCTTAAGTTCTTAATGGTTTCAAGACTCTATTTCCTGAATAAACAGTATTTGTTACCTCAAGAGGGGGCCAGGTCCACTTTAGAACAAAATGTCACCATTTCATTTTAAGTTTGAAAGTAGAAATTTAAAAATTCGAGGACGCAAGCAGAAAGGTTAAAATTCAGAGGGCTCATGTCTGGAAACCCAGGATGGTGGGCAATAGGTTCAGGGGGAACACACAACAGAAAAGCAACAGTTTGGTTTCCCCAAGTGAAGTCCACAGTTTAAATCTAACATAGAAAAAAAATTCTGTTAACTAACAATGGCTGAGTAAATCTTTGGACACTTGGACTTTTGATACCCCTGACCTGAGTTTGGTATGGGACAGCCACTTGGGGCTTTTACTGAGAGAACAGGTGGATTAAAGCAGACCTCACCCTGGCTGGTAGCACAGTGGATAAGGCACCAGCCTGCAAACCCAAAGGTTGCAGGTTCAATCCCCCAGCCAGGGCACGTAACAAGGTCTCCAGTCAGGTCTGTGGCTGGAGGCAGGTGAAAAGCAACCATACATTGATGTCTCTCTCCCTGTCTGCCTCTCTCCCTTCCTCTCTTTCTAAAAAAAATAATGAAATAAAATCTTCAAAAACAAAAACAAAAAAAAAGCAGACCTCATGTTTAGGATAGGGAAGATGCAGAAAGTATGGTCTAACAACTGGAGGCTATTGGAAGGGTATAAACTCACTAGTGGATACCCCAGATGCTCAGATCCATGCAGGGCCAGATACAGTTTGCTGGACCAAGTGAGCACAGGGATAATAATTAGAAGACTCATCTCTAGGTTAAAACAATGTTTTTAGCAGTCACTCCTTCAACCCCTTCCTGATCTAAGTTTTAGTTTCATTCCTGGCTTTGTAAAGAATATGAGGGGAAAGCATGAACTGACTGACTTAAAACCTTAATTTGACCACACTCGATTCAGAGAATTACTGAATAAACTTGAATTGGCAAAACAAAAAAATCCACCATCAGAGAGACAGGTGTCTCTTAAATTTAAGTAGTTTCAATTATAATGGGGAGAAAAAGCATTTTTATTTTTTACATCTAGATTTTGTGACTTTGAAAATTAAACTGAATATCATATGTTGAGAGTGACAGGTACAGAGCAAACAGTTAACAAATTATTTCTATTAAGTATTGTATCTCCATTTTTATTTGAACTTTATGCTTTGGTTCCATCAATGTTTAAGTTTAAGAGCCCTCCATAAAAGTAAATATCTTTAAAGTACCCTGTTTATCAGGTGGCACGAAAGTACTGGAAAATAAAACCTGTGGTTCTTAGGGAAATTATATAATTGTGAGAATTTGGTGGAGTAAAAGGGCAGAGGTAAAGATTAATGTTTGAGAAGGGAGCCTTCTAGAAAAATTTATCTAGTTTGTAATTTTGTCTGGAAAGGAAAACAAGCTCATCTGGCCCCCAGTCACACATGAATTATTTGTACCAGGATGACATTTAAATAATTGATAATGAGAAACTTAGCTTTATATTCCTGCCAACCAGACTGTGTTGAGAAACCAATTTTTTAAAATGGTCTTGGTAAATCTGGGATCAGAGTAAATGCTTTGAGTGGTCTTGCAGGCTATTTTCATCACATTGTAGGAGCCCAGTAGACTGCTTTTCTCTCCGTTAAAGGACTTCACTGGAGCATCTATTTATATTCTGAAGTCAGGGCACCAAGTTTCATGGAAAATACTGCCAGATATGAAGCATTCTTCCCTGATCAATTTCCTCTTTTTATTCTCTAGGAGGGCCACCATTCTAGTTTGTGTTTGTTTTCCCCATTCTTTTCTTTTCAATACACATTTTTAACACATTGTAAAGTAATTATAGATTATTTTTTTAGTTGCAATATTTTTTGTTGGTTACTTTTACCAGCATATAAGGAGCAATCTGTATTCATGTCATTACTATAATGATTCCAAATCACACCAGAGGCAGGTTACATCTGTCAAGTTTATTGCCTGATTCACATATTTATAAGCTTCAATCATTTCCTAGTCATTTTTTTTTTTTTTTTTTTTTACTATTTCCTTTGACTTTCTCTTAGATTTGGGCATTTTTCTCAGTTTGGGACTTGTAGAGCTTTGTCTATTGACTGTAAATGCCTAATCACATTTATTTTTATCTAGTTGGAATTACCATTTTAAATATAAATGGCAATATGAACATACCCCCCAAAGAGCATTCTTTTCATGCTACCTTAAGTCCTGTTTGTCAGAATTATTAATCTTGTCTTCGAGCTTCTCTCAGACCCTAAAGCAAATCCTCTACCCATACTTATAACTACTTGAATGAGTTTACAGTCATAGAACTAATTATAAATAAACCCATAGCTGTTTTAAATCCTAAAATTAGTAATAAGGAACAAATCACTACTATTTTTATTATATACAACTGATTAATGATAGTAGGAATGTTGGTTTTTTAATTCAAGAAAACCAAGCCATCTTATTTAATATATCAATGCTAAATGTCTGGGTGTAAGCTTTTTTGTGTATGCTATTTGGGTGGGAAGACTTCCTTCAATATATATATTAGAGAGTAATTGATCAATTCATGCAATAATTAATTCAAAAGATATTTATTGAGTGCAAACTATATTCCAGGCACACTTCTAGGCAATGTGAATACATTACCAAACAAAACAGACAAAAATATGTTCTTACTGAGATTACAACCTAGTGGAGGAATATACAAAATTAAATATAAACAAATATATTGCATTTGCTGTTGATGTTGACACCTGAATAAAAACAAAGCAGGAAATGGAGATAGATGAAATAGAGAAGTGGCTGCTATTATTTGAAAGGTTAAGTTGCATGGGAAGGCCTAACTGACTAGGCAAATAGACACCAGAAGGTGAGGAAATGCAACAGATGTAGATCTAGGCAGAGCATGGCAGGCAGAGTGGGTAGCAAACACACACCCTGGGGAAGTATGACCTGGAGTGCTCAGGAGGTCTTAATGGGTGGAAGACTGTGAGGGAGAAGGCCGAGAGGTGGGATCTGGAGAGGTGGCAGGGATCCCTGACATAACTGCTTTAGAAGTAGTTATAAGGACTTCATTTATAAAAAGTGATGAAAAACAGCAGCATTGTGAGGGTGCTGAATCATGGAGAGATGAGATCTGACTTGGGTTTTAAGAGGTTCCCACTGGATACTGTCCTGAGATGCATGTGTAAGGAGTGGTGGATGGAAGCCCAGAGTCAATTAAAGAGGCTTCTATAATAATTCAGTTGAAATATGAAGGGTAGTAACAATGGAGGCGGTGGGAGAACAGTAGGTCCTACATACAACCTGAAAGCACAGTCAACAGGATATGTTGGCTGACAATATGTGAACTATGAGAGGATCAGTCAAGGATGATACTAAGATTCTTACCCAAACATTTGGGGGAGGGGCAGGGAGAAACATTGCTATTTACTGAGATGAAGAAGACTACAAGGAACTAAATTGAGGGTGAGGGTGAGGGTGAGGGTGAGGGTGAGCGAGGAGGATAAGATCTGGAGTTGTAGACTAATTAACTTTATGTACCCACTACACATGCAAGTGCAGCGATAGAGCAGGTGGTAGAATATATAAACCTGGAGTTCAGGGCACCTTAAGATATACATGTGAGAATCATCAGCATGTAAATGGCATTTAAGGCCACCAAAGCTGCATGAGATCATTAAGGGACTGGGTGAAGAGACTTTAGAAGTCCAACAATGAACAGGGGCACTCCCTACTGGAAAAATCAGGGAGGGGTGACCTGGGGAGAGAAAAGAAAGGATGAAAGAATGTGGTGTTATGGAAGGTGAAGGGAAAAAAATGTTTCGAGGAGGAGACAGTGAAACTCTCTTTCACTATTAGTCAGTGTTAGTGTTAAATTTCATCTTCCTATCTGTGCCAAGTATGCCAATAGGTCAAGATGATGAAAACTGAGCATATACCAGTAGATTTAAACACTAGATGTAATTGTTGTTGACCTTAACAAATGCAGTTTTAGTAAAGTGGTGGGGATAAACGTCTCATTGAATTGGTTTCAAGAGAGGATGAGAGGAGAAATTGAGTACAGAGAAAAAATAGAGCACTTCTTGGCAGACTTTTGTTAGAGCAAAGAATAGAGAAGAGGATTGGAGCTGAAGGAGATCATGGGTGGTCAGGAGAATGGTTTTAAATTTTATTTTCTAGTACTGCATAAATGATCGCATATTATGTACTAAAAGGAATGATTCAGTGCAGAAGGAAAAGCTGATTATGGAGGAGCGAGGAAACAATGACTGGAGCAATATGCAAAAGTGGGTGAGAAGATAAGGAATTTAATACCAGTGGTGGACGAGTTGACTTTAGGTAGTGGCCTTCTGGTGCATCCATGATGTCACAGGGGAGGGCAGAGTGGTAAGGAGATGAGTGGCTGGGATGGGAAACATACACATGAAACTTGACTCCTGCGGGCGTCTGTTTTCTCAGGGAAATAAGAATGAATGAAGGCTATCAGAGAAAAATGAGGACAGAAGAGCAGGTGTTGGGCCAGGAAATGTCCTAGGATTGTTGGGCAGTACTCCCATCCCAACAAAAATGCATTTTGGAATTTGGGTTGCTTGGAAAAATTTTTCCAGAGTATGAAAAAGTGTCTTGGAAAATCTGGGTGACTAAATATTTTAGGGGAACCATTTCATATTGTGCCGGCTCTGTTTTCCAGAGTAACAATGTCAATGAACGGTTAACAGCTACTTCAGAATCCTCCTCAAAGAAAGATGTTTATCACTGTGTAACTAAATTTCCACGAATGTTTTAAGAGCATAGAACTCTTTCTGTAGCATGACCTATTAGCTAGAACCATGTTCCACAGACTGCACTTTGGAAAATCACCACCACAACTACAGCATCACCAAAGATGCTCATTCATTCCCCAAGATTGGCTCTGCAAGGGGCAATCTCTGAACCAGACGCGAAACTTTAAGTAAACAATTATACAAGTGCTCACTAACCTTAACCCGACATTACTCATTCATGAGCTATAATGAAAGTACAAAAGTATAAAAAGCCTTCAATGTCAATTAAGTCTAAAGGGAGAATAATGTGCTAGGATCCAAGAACTCAAACCAGGCATGCCCAGGGTAGGCAATTTGGGCAAGTCTTCAATACTCATGTATCTAAATGTTCACAAACATATTTCTTGCACCAGATATGGGCACAGAATACACAGTGATTAAGAAAACTTGTCTGAAGTCCGTCAACCTTGGAGCAAATCTCAGCTCCATCTCCTACTAGCTGTGTTACCTTGGAAACAAGTTAAAGTCCATGGATCTCAGTTTTTTCTCTTATAAAAAAATAGAAGAAGATATCACTTATCTCACTGGCTATTGTGAGAAAGAAAAACACGTCAAAAAAAACTTAGCACATTGATTTTTACAAGTATATTACAAGAGAATGCAGTAACAGATAGGAAGCAGCACTTTTCTAAATTAAAAGTCCCGTGACATTGTAAATCAGTATTAGTTCTTTATTAACAGCATGGCCAAGGCAATTCAATTTAAAGTGTTCTTAAACAAAAACATAACACAGATAGATTTGGCTCTTAAAAGGAGCCAACCTATTGCTCCTTAACAATATCCCTAATCTGTTTTTTCCCCTAGTATTTTGATAACAGTCTACATCAAAGGCTTATCAAACTTGTATTGCATTATTGCAGAAAGAAATGACTTTTCTGCTGGGAATAATAATCGTGGTAAAATAATATTATTTTATATCTGTGGTCTAGCATTTCCTTTACAAGCAGGTATAACTCCTGATGGGAAAATAAAGGTTACGGAAGGGTTAACTGACTTAGTCAAGGTCGACAACATGGCATAGTCTGCCTGCTCTTAGAGCAGCAGGAAAGTCTGTATTTCTGACTTTTATCACTCTCTAGTTAAGATGTTCACTTAACGTTCTTTTTTATTCAAAGGTCTCTGACCACTTAAACCATTCTCCCTTTAACTTGGATGTATTTTGCTAGCTATTAATCTCTTTTAAGTACTTGCTTTATGCTCACTTTAAGATCTGGACCTACCAATTTTCAAACAGTTCTACTTTGAAAGAAATTCCAAGATAATTGCAGCAATTGTTTTTTTTTTTTTTTTTTTAAAAACATGTTCAAGTTAAAAATAAAACCTTCCTCTAGATTTGAAACTTGAAAGAATTAAGCTTGCTTGCTTCCTATGTGAAGATAATTCTTAGACTTTGTGATGCTAATAAGAAATACACTACATTTGGCAGACAGGCTTAAAATGTGTTTGAATATGTCTGCTATTAACCTTGGAGCTTGATCCAAGACTAGTTTCAGAAGTAGAAGCTAAAAACCTGAAGCCTCGAGTTTATTGCCAAATCCATAGAGATTGTCTATCTCCTCTTTAACTCTGATGCTTCTAAATAAGATGGCAAAATGTTTCTTTGCTCCTAGATTACATGTTACTAAATAAAAGTAATATTTATAAGTCTTGTTGGGGTTAAATTATACAAATATTTTTATTAGCACATGATTGTAATAGATGCAGATTCCCAAATGTGGATGTGCATGAATGGACACAAGTCAACACACATGCACAAAACAGAGATAGAGTTACACATGGTGAGCATCTAGATTTTCTCAGCAGAACCAGCCATATGTTTCTCGTCTAGGCGGCTGCCCAGGGAACTCATGCATGTGGATAACAGTTCTACAGGCAAGAAGCCATATAAACAATGAGCATAACTTATAATGAAACAAAGAAGGATGCTAAGAGCAAATTATATCATTATAAAACACTACTCAACCAAAGTCTTTTAAATGAGTAATTCTGAGAAATTGATACATAATATATTAATATAATTATTTTAGTGTAAAAATATGTTTTCTCATGAAGGATTGCATAGCATTTTGTACCATAAAATGTGACAGTCACATCCTCTCCCTGACTTTTGTCTATAATTATCTTAACTGTCTATAATTATTCTAACTCTAGAATCAGCCAGGGCAACACCAAACACCATGCCTAAAAATCAGTGCTTAAAGTCTATGAAAAAAAAATTCTCTTTATTTTGTCATTGCAATAGGAGAGAATTGTTTCCAGCTTCAAAGAAATATAGAATGGGACTTAAATTCTTTTTCCTTCTATGAAATAAATAGAAAGTATACTTCCTGCTTAGTGTGGGTGTAAGGTGGATAGCTTAATAAAGCTATATAATTCCATTTATGTAAGAAAAATTTTATGTGTTAAAAGTAAGCCTTATGTTTCACCTCATGTTTTCTTCTAAGAAAACAGTCACTCTGTTTAATTCAATGAGAAAAATCTATTTAATAATTGATGAGGATTTGTGGAGCTGGAAATTGTAAGCAAGGCAGCATTTCAATACAACAGCTCTAAAATAACTAAATAGACTTCCTCTGTTGTATTTACTTACCCTTTCTACAGTACCTATCATTTTAATACTTAGGCATAAAAATACAAGGCACAATATGAGGATGAAAATATAATGATTCCATCTAATTTTCTGTCTGTGTTCAGATACACATTTATTCCCCTATGTTAGTTTACTTAGTTCCTGGGACTAGACAATGCACACACTAGGTACAAAAATATGTAGTGGTTGGTTTGAAAGAAATATGAAAAGTGTGACCCTATTTTAATTAAAAAATAAGTGAGCCATTTATTTAAATACAAATAATACACAACTATGCAGATATATAGCAGATATTCAAATAACATCATTTTGTTCACTGTCATTTAGTTATAATGTTAATGGGATTTGACAGGAATTTAACTCTTGTTGACATCAATTAGCCAATGGTAATACTGGTTTCACTACACACTGTTTCACTTCAAGTTGCAGAACCTATTCAACACTAAGTAAGGAATTGTCAACATTAAGTAAGGACTTACAGTTTTAGCAATAACTAATGGCCATGTACCTGATATTTCTTGTTCACTCATGATCTTGTGACCACCTGTTGAGTTTATGACACTATATTCTTCTACTGGGTCTGTTGAGCTTATTCAGCTCTTTCTCATCAAAAAGAAATATATGTAAATAATTTATAGCAAAACAATTAATGGCACATTGTATGAAATCCGTATAATTGTAGTTTTGAAGATAAAGTGATATTAAAGCATCAGATACCTCAGTGTCCTCATTCATGCATTGGGAATTGTGCTCATTCCCAAATATTTATTGAATGCCAGCTACATGCTGGGCACTTTTATATACACTGTGCTGCAGCAGTGAACATGAGAGAAAAATCTGTTCTTGTGAAAATCCTACTTTAGTAGAGGTAGGCTGCAGATAGAATAGCCCTGGGACTATGACCCTCTCTAGCTAGACAGCTCTGCTTTACTCCTCAACGGTCCGCTCCACTCTACCTTGATGAGACATTGTCCAAGTTCCAGATCAGCCAAGGTGACACAGGCTCTATTCCTTAGTGGAAAAGGAAAGGATGCTTCTGGAGCCGGAGGGGATCTTGCTTATATGGAAAGGAGTCCCTCTCCTGGTTCCTGATTGCTTCATCCTCATTCGAACGAGGACTCCAGATTTTTGAAGTTTGATTGGTCCAAAGGCACTGTCCTGATTGGTCAGAATAGAGCGGCTATGGCTGGCCAGAGCTCTGCAGCTCATTTGGAGGGGAAAGCCTCAGTTCCATTGGTTGAAAAAGATTCCAAGAACTCCTTTATAAAGACTGGCTCCGATATCAGAAACAGAGGGCAGGAGGCAGTTCAGGTTGACCTGTGCGAGAGGCTTCTGTGTAAAAATGGCAGCTAGGCTCTATTTTTTAAAATTTGAACTGTTAGCTATCAGAAGCCTTCCTTAGTAGGTATCATTTTCCCTCAGGGTTCACAGTAGTTAAGTGTTATACAGAAAAAGATTAAAGTGAAGGAGCCTCAGAAGTGCCTTGTGGGGTTTGAAACTTGTAATAGTTTGGTGAGACTCAAACTGAGAAGCTGAAAACAACAGTATAGATTCATAGGATTCTAGTGAAGATTTAAAAAATTATGTGAGAAATACTTTGAATAGTGTGGCACATAGTAATAGGTTAATAAATGCCATCATATAAAAAAGGCAGTGAAATGTCCATTTATAAATTTAGGGTTGCTTTGAGAAAGGCTTTTGTTTGCCTTGCTGTAACTTTCCCTTATTAGCCCTGGCCATTTTTACCTGGAACTGAGAGACTGAAATTGTATTTAAATTCTGCATGAAAGGTTCAAAAAGCTCATTTGTGAGTTGGGATAAATATTTTTTTTAAAGGCAAACCTTAGTCTTCACTCGTAAAACCTCTATAATTTGCCTCTGCCTTTAAAAGAGAGAGAGAAGAAGGATGAGGGTGAAGATGAAAAGGAAAAGGATAGGAAGGAGGGAAAACAAGAGGAATAAAGAAAAATTCTTTAATGAGAGTCTTTTAAGTATAAAGTTGCTTAAGTCATAGATACAGTTTAAGTTATTTTAACTTCATATGTATTCTACCCTGGAAGGTAGGTGAGTTAAAGCAGATTCATGCCAAACTAGGGAAATACTAATCTCTACTAATTGAATGAACCAGGCCCAAACATCTTATTTTATACTCTATAAAAATATAATGTATTTCATTAGATTATTTGTTTTGAAAGACAGCTCTAACATTTTACTAGATGACTATAATGAACAAACAGGAAGTTATTTGTATTAAAGAAGTTAATGGTTCTAGCTAACACAAAACAAACATTATAGGGCACCCAGAATGTGCTAGGCAGTTTGCAAGTTTTCATTTTTCATCAAAAAGTTTTGAGGACTTGTAGTTTGTTGGGCCCTGACTTAGAAAATGGCAGGATGACTAAGTGGTTATACACAATTCTTGCCAAGTCCCATACAGCTCATTAGTATAAGATCTCATTAGTTTTTACATTTTTATAAAGAAGATGCCATTCCAATCATGGAGGAAAACTCAAACCAAGGAAAATTAAGCAAGCTGTCACAGGTCACGCGATCAAATGATAGTCACTTTGGGACACCTGTTTTACAAAAGCTAGCTCTTACACTGTTGGCTCACTAATATCTGAATAGAAAATTATTTGTGGTATGTGATTGTGATATGCTTACCCAACTTGTAAAAATCAATGTTCATTTCTCAAACACATGAAAATTGATAGAATGGAAAGATGAGCCATAACTGGGTCAAGCTAAACTGAGATTAATCTGAAACTGACTATGTTATGGTTTGTATACTTTGATGAAGTTTTTTTACTACATTATGCAGAAAAATGCACGTTAAGAAAATTAACCCATGTGGCTTAGTCGGTTAGACATTGTCCTGCAATGCAAAAGATCACCAGTCTGATTCTCATTCAGGGCACATGACTAGGTTGCGGATTAGGTCTTTCTCATACATTGATGTTTCTTTCCCTTTCTACCCCTGCTCTCTTTCCTCTCTTGAAGGTAAATAAATAAAAATTTAAAAAATTACAGAATCTTTTTTTTTTTTTTTTTTGGCAGTTTACGAATCGATGTCCTTACAATAATAGTCAATAACTTGTAAGCCTATGGTATGTTACTTTCTTCTAGCTGCCTTCTAGCAAGTGTTCAATAAAAAGCCTCAGTAATATAATGATTTACAATTTAAGACTAAAATATTATTAAAAATTACATAGCAAAGAGGCATAAACTTTCTGTCTTCTGTCCCAAATTCCATCTACGGTGCCCTTCTCTATGTACACTTTCTTGTGATTGGCCCTCAGGAAGCCATGTGATCCAGTACTGGCAAATTAGATATAAGCAGATGATATGGGTGTGGTTTCAGGAAACCTTTCCAATAGCAATAAACTTGACCTAATTTACCCTTAGTCTTTTTTCCTTTCTTCCCAATGTGGAGGGGGTAAAAGTTACACTTTAAGAAGGGGAGCAAAGAAAATGACTTTGAGCCCTAGGGCCGCAAAGAGCAGCCACACAGTCTTGATCTGTTGTTGCTTCCCTTTGGATTCCTTATTTCATTGTGGATGGGGTGTTCAGAAAACATGCATCTTAAGCAGACATTGGTCACATTTTCTATTTGCAGAGGAAAGCAAAGAAATACTAATCAGCCCTGGCTGGTGGCACAGTGGATAAGGCATCAGCCTACCAACCCAAACATCGCTGGTTCGATTCCCAGCCAGCTGTACACTGATGTCTCTCTCTCTCTCCCTCTCTGCCTCTCTCCCTCTTCTCTCTCTGAAAATAATAAATAAATATATTTAAAAAAAAGAAATACTGATCAGTACAGTGGTCTTCCTTTCTCCCTTGCTCCCCTCTTTCCTGTCTCTCCCCCAATTTATGTCTCATGTTATTTTATTTCAAAATTCCTGACTAGGTTTTAATTCCCTTTATTTTCTAGCGGCTATCTAATTTGTTATTTTAGCTTCCAATATGGTAGAACTAATTATCTATTTAGAAAAATTACAAATTTATCAAAAGTAAAAACAAGCTAGCATTGCTGAACTTCATACTTAAAAAAAAATTTCACCTGAGGATTTTTTTTTTCTTAAACTGCCTTTAGAGAGACAGGAAAGGAGAGAAAGAAATATCAGTGTGAGAAAGTAACATCAACGTGAGAGAGAACATTGATTGGTTGCCTCCTGAAATCACCTAGACCAGGTATCAAACCCATGAACTAGGTATGTGCCCTGATTGGGGATCAGACCCACAGCCCTTTGGTTACAGGATAAGGCTCCAACCAACTGAGCCACACTAGTCAGGGACCTGAATTTCATACTCTTAAGACCCTTTTTTTTTTCTCATATTACCAAGGCTTGAAACATGGGGAAAAGAATTTCTCTTATTTCTTTCTTGTATCTCTTCCCCTGAATAATAAGTTGTTGAATTTTAGAGTGGGAATTTGTAATGTCCTTCATAGCTGTTCTCATGTTTAATTCCTACTGTAGCCACTCATCCTCTCAGCCAGGCCAACCAAGATCAGCCTGGCTCCTGTCACATTTACATTCCTAGAGTAGACTTCAACCCTACTCACAAAAGAATTAAAATTCAAGCATTCTTGTTTACCAATTTGTTTTATTTATTTATTTATTTTTAAATTTCAAAGCCCCTCCCAACCTTGGCAAGAACACAAGGAAATGACCCTTTCATAAATGCTGATGTCATGGGAAACTGGTAAAATACTGTTGAAAAACAACCTGATGCATTTTTCTAAAATAATAAAACATTCATAATATTTGGTTTAGTAATACAACTTAGGGGATATTATCTAAAAGAAGGATTTTTTAAAAAAGAAAAAGCTAAGGTGTTCATTGTAATGTAGGTACAATTGCAAAATTTGGGGGAAACTCTACTGTGAGGATAATAAACTAAATAAATAATGGCAATTCACTGTCACAAAAAATGATTGTGAAGACTTTATATCACGATGAAGAGATCTTGATAAAAATTGCATAAAAGTATAAACCCCAGGTCAGAAAGTAGATGCCTCCCTGAGAGACAGGACAGTGAAGTGACTGGGGTGACTATAATGTGGGACTTGAAAAGTATTGGAAATATTCTATTTCTTCATTTAGGGGTCAGGTCACAGAAGCATATCTTAATATATACATGATATATATTACTTTAGATGCATGAGGTATTTCACAAAGAATATTTCATTAAATTGATTTAATAAAAAGATTAAATATTCACCTTTTGAAGACACTTTCAAGTGCAACCTTCTCCACAAAATCTTTCTGAATGTTTTCAAACAGATATAATTTTATCCAGAGTATTTTAATTGTACCTCATCTTGCAGTTATTCAATGGCTTTATTTAAATTCATATTCATATGTCTGTAATCCTAAGGTTTGTACCTTGTACATGGAATGAAATTAAAGTCATACTCTTTGAATTACCAATATTTTAGCTGAATTACATTATTCCCATGGGGGTATAATTTTCATGTGTAAAACTTGAAAAAGCAAAGATAAACAGCTCCAAAAAAGAAAAAGAAAAGAAAAGAAAAAACAGACAACTCAATTTAAAAAGTAATGGAGGATCAAAATAGATGCTTCTCTGAAGAGGACCTACAGATAACCAATACACATGTGAAAAGATGCTCAATGTCAGTCATCATTAGAGAAATGCAAATTAAAACTACACAGAGATACTACCTCACACCTGGCAGAAGGGCTCTTATCAATAAATCAATAAACAACAAGTGTTGGTGAGAATGTGGAGAAAGGGGGAGCCCCACATTGGTAGTGGGAGCACAGATTAGTATAGCCATTGTGGGAAATAGTATGGAGTTTCCTCAAAAAAATAATAATAAAACTGCCTTATGACCCAGCAATTCCACTTCTGGGTATATTTCCGGAGAAACCTGAAACACTAATTCAAAAAAATATATGCACCCTATGGTCATTCCAGCATTAGGTACAATAGCTGAGATATAGAAGCAACCCAAGTACTCATCAATAGATGAGTAGATAAAAAAGCTGTGGTACATTTACACAATGGAATATTACTTGACCATAGAAAGAATATAATCGCACTATTTCCAACAGTATGGATGGACCTAGAGGGAATGACGCTAAGTGGAGTAGCCAATCAGAGAAAGACAGATATTACATGATTTCAATTATATATGGAATCTAAAGAACAAAATAAATAAACAAATGAAACACTCATAGATACAGAGAACAGACAGGTGGTTGCCAGAGGGGAAGAGAGGTTAGAGGGCTGAGTGAAAAGGTGAAGAGATTAAGAAGTACAAATTGGTAGATACAAAATAGTCATGGGATGTAAGTACAGCATAGGAAATATAGTTAATAATATTGTAATAACTATGTATTACAATATTAATTATATTAATATTATAATAGTGCCAGGTGGGTACTAGAAATATCAAAGGGGAACACTTTGTAAAATATATGACGGTCTAGCCATTATGCTGTAGACCTAAAACTAATGAAAAATAATAGATGTAAACTGTAATTTAAAAATAAAATTTTAAAGGCAAGAATAGCTATAGTTCAAATCTGATATGTCTCATTTAGTTATATTTAAAGTGAAAATTTATCTCTTTATTACATATAAACCCAATGTTTACAATCTAAAAACTTGCAAAGTGTCATTTTTTTTTATTCTCACCTGAGAACATTTTTTTGTTGCTTTTAAAGAGAGAGGAAAGAGGAGAAGAGAGAAATATAAGGCAGAGGGAAAGAGGCAGATAGCTAGACAAACAGACAGAGTTTGATATGAGAGAAATATTGATTGATTGCCTCCCATACATGCCTGGACTGGGGATTGAACCTGAAACCTGAGTTGAACCTGCAACCTTTTGGTAAATGGGATGATGCTTCAACCAACTGAGCCACAGCAGCAAAGTTGTATTTTAAAAAATAAATTTGCTATGAACTTTCTCTCTGATGTTGAATTTTTAAATTTAATATCATATAATTCTAATTTTAAAAGAATTGAAAACAATGTATTGTAGTAGATTGAATAATTGAAATAATTTATCTGTTATTTTTCAATAACAGTTACATTCAATACCACTCTGCCCCAGTTTCAGATGTATAGCAAAGTGGTCAGAAAACCGTGCACTCTATCTACAGAGTTGTCTCCCCGTTGTTCCAAGCACCCACCTGGCCCCATAGTCTGTTACCTCAACATTGTTGACTATGTTCTCCATGCTGCAATCTGCATCTCTGCGGCTATTCTGCAACTACCAGAGTGTACTGCTTAATCCCTTCACCTTTTTCACCCAACCCCTCAACCTCCCTCCCCTCTGACAGCTGTTAGTCTGTTCTCAATATCTATGAGTCTGTTTCTATTTTGTTTATTTTATTCATTAGATTCCACATTCAAGTGACATTTCGTGGTGTTTTTCTTCCTCTGACTGGCTTATTTCACTTAGCATAATACCCTCTAGGTCCATCCATGCTGTTGCAAAAGGGAAGATTTCCTTGTAAATGTACCACGTAGCTTTTCTTATCTACTCATCTACCGGTGGGCATTTGAGTTGGTTCAAATCTTGGCTATTGTAAATAATGTTTCAATGAACATAGGGGTGCATATACAGGGTGGTGCAAAAGTAGATTTATAGCTGTGAATGCCTGAAATACAGAATTTATTCTTGTATTGTTATTTATTATTGTACTATATTCCATATGAGCAACTCTAAACTTACTACCTATTTTTGCCCCATTCTGTGTTCTTTCAAATTAATGTTTTGTAGTCCTTTGGGTATGTTCCCAGAAGTGGAATTGTGGGGTCATAAAGCAATTCCATTTATATATTTTTAAAGTATTGTATTGTTTATGCTCTTACAATTGTCTCAATTTTCCTCCCTTTGCCCCCCTCCACCCAGCACCCCCACTCCACTCCCTCAGACAATTATCAAACTATTATCCATGACCATGAACACCTTTATATATGTTCTCTGACTAATCCCTTCACTTTCTTTCAATCACTCCCCAACTCCTCCCTCCTTTCTTACTGCTCTCAGTCCATCCCATGTTTCTATGCTTCTGATTTTCTTTTGCTCATTAGTTTATTTTGTTCATTAATTCCATGTATGTCAGATCATGTGGTATTTGTCTTTCACCAAATAGCTTATATCACTTAGCATAATAGTCTCCAGGTCCTTCCACAGTGTCACAAAAGGTAAGAACTCCTTGTTTTTTACTGCTGCAGAGTATTTTATTGTGTAACTGTACCACAGCTTTTTTATCCACTTATCTACTGATGGGCACTTTGTCTGTTTCCATATCTTAGCTATTGTGAATAATGTTGCTATGAACACAGAAGTGCGTGTATTCTTTTGGATTGGGTGTTTTAGGACTCTTAGGCTATATTCCCAGAAGTGAAATTGCTGGGTCAAGAGAGTTCCATTTTTAGTTTTTTGAGGAACCTTCACACTGTTGATTACATAATGTTAGATGATTAATCATGATAGGGACAATTAAATTAGGTAAAACATGGTCCAAAGCTAATACATTCTTGTATGTAAAAACTTCTAATATAAAAGGAAGTTGCTTGAGAAATGTTGCCAAAATCAACATTCAAAAGGTATTTCTTGACACATTTGAGTTTTGCTTCTTATTTTTAGTACATGCACCCAAACAGAAGAAAAGGTTCTCTGTTACATTGTCCTTGCATGTATGTCATTCCAGCTTTATATGATCATTTATTTGTTCAACAAGCATTTATCTGTCATATACAATGTGCAGAATGGTATGAGGGGTAAGAAGTAGGCTAAATAAATGGTTAAGGTGCAGCTCTTATTCTCAGAGTTACCTGGGATAGGGGAGCCAATACTATATGATGAAAGCAAGGTGTTAATTACATTAAGAATACCTAGGGATTTGGCCCTGGCTGGTAGCAGATAAGGTGCCAGCCTGCAAACCCAAAGGTGGCAGGTTCGATTCCCCAGCCAGGGCACATAACCAGGTTGCAAGCCAGGTCTCCAGTCAGGTCTGTGGCTGGCGGCAGGTGAAATGCAACCATACATTGACGTTTCTCTCCCTCTTTGCCTCTCTCCCTTCCCCTCTTTCTAAAAATAATGAAATAAAATCTTAAAAAAAAAAAAAAAGAATACCTAGGGATTTAATATATATTTCACATTGGCTCAAGTAAGCATCCAATGCATGTTAGTCCTTCAATTAGAGGAAAATATTGTTTAAATAGGTGCAAAAAATAAGAATTAGGAAAAAAAGAAAAACCAGACAGTCAATGGTTAAGGTATTCTTTCCATTATACCAAAAACTCTACGAAGGGAAAGATGATTTTTTGGTGAGGGGATGGAATGTGTATACATATGTGTGAGCATCATGGAATCCCACTGGGAAGATTCCATTGGAGGAAATAGAAGAGGACCATCAAGTAAAGGTACCCAGCATGGACGGGGCATGGCCAGGTATCCACTCGGGCTGTTAGGGGAAGTCTGAGATATGCAAATCTAAATGGGGTCTGTACTGTCATGGTATTGTATTAAAATTAATCTGTGCCATTGGGGGTTTTTAATATAGTCATGCTATAACTATGGTTTTGCTGTGGGAGAGGTGGACAGAGCACTCAGCAATGGGGAAGGGACATGGTAGTGGATGCAGGAGGAGACTTGAATGAAAGTGACTATGTAGGAACTTGGAAAAGAGACACATATACGGATAAAATGAAGACATTTAAACTAGAAGGATGAAAAACTGTATTTATTGCAATAAAACAAAGTTATAAAATATAATTTTCCCCAAATTTCCAGACAGTTCTCCATTCAGATCAAAATATGTTGTTTACCATGCAATCACATAATATCACCAGCTGTTTGCATTTGTAGTAAGGCTTTTACATGCCTTTCTCATACTTAAACAGGAAAATTCCCCTTTGCTGCACATTATTGCCAAAATATGATACATTAAAACAAAAAAACAAAAACAAAAACAAAACAGCCTTGGTTGGTGGCACAGTGGATAAGGCATTGGCCTGTGAACCCAAAGGTCACTGGTTCAATTCCCAGCCAGGGCACATAACCAGGTTGTAAGCCAGGTCTCCAGCCTGATCTGTAGCTGTAGGCAGGTGAAAGGCAACCATACATTAATGTCTCTCTCTCCCTCTCTGCCTCTCTTCCTTCCCCTTTCTCAAAAACTAATAAATAAAATCTTTTAAAAAAACAAATAGGCATTGAAAACCTAATAGTGCATATTCATTTCTGGCCTTAAGAAAAAAACTCAGGATTGTATTAAAAATATTTTTAAGATTTTATTTATTAATTTTAGAGAGAGGGAAAGGGAGGGAGAGAGGAAAAGAGATTAACATCAGTGTATGGTTGCCTTTAATCTGTCTCCAGCTACCAACCGGGCTGGAGACCTGGCTTGCAACCTAGTTATGTGCAGGAATTGAACATATTGAATGTGCAACTAGGAATTGAACCAGCAACCTTTGAGTTCGCAGGCTGGCACCTATCCACTGAGCCACCAGCCAGTATATTTTAATTTTTTTTTTTAAGCTTTGGGAATCACTTTTATTCAATATATTCACTCCTTATCAATTCTCATTTTTTTAAAAGATTTTATTTATTATTTCTAGAGAGAGAAGCAGAGAGGGAGAGAAACATCAATGTGTGGTTGCCTTTCACTTGCCTTCAGTCACAGAACTGGCTAATGACCTGGTTTGCAACCTGGTCATGTGCCCTGACTGGGGAATCCAACCTGTGACCTTTGGGTTCACAGGTCGGCACCTCATCCACTGTGCTTACCAGCCAGGGCTCATTTCTAATTTTTTGACAAAGCTTTTACATGTGATGTAAAATGGGCTCCATTACCCCCCCATCCTTGCCCAGAATTATATTTGTGTTAAATCATCCATGCGATTTTAAACATTACTAATCCAAAGGCTTAAAGACTTTAAATGTACAGATATTGGAGTCTTTACCTTAGAGAAATTAGGGAGTGATACTGTAACCGACTTTTCTACTATTGACTTAAATTTTTCAAAAAGAGTTTGACCACTGGTAAAGTATACAAACATCTGGCAAAAGGTTTTTGAGTAGTAATACTGTTCTATCAATACTTAAAATGACTAGTTTTAATGTTTTGCTGTATCATTTATATTGAACTAGACATTATTTGCTTTGGGGATGCTTGTATATGCTCTTCTCTTTTCTGGACAATATTTTACAGAAAAAAAGTCCAATAGATATACCACTTATACGAAACTCAGAATACCAATCTTTATCCTTTTTAATTCATTCTTAAGGTACTTGCAATAATAATAACTAAGTAAATGTCAGGAAAACTGATCATCTTTAACCCAAATCAGCATGGCTTCTAGTAGAATGGAAGTATCAGATAGAATTGCATCCAACAGCTACTTTCAGCACTAAAATTTTGTGATTCTGTAATTTTAATATTTTTTATGTGGTCAGAATGATAAATTCTTGGTAAGACAACTTTGCCAATTTCTAATGTTTTCACATGCCTGCACACACATGCAAACAGAGGGGAAAGTTAAACATAAAGATATGCCATTTTTTTTTTGCCAGGGGATGTGTACTTTTCCTACCTTCTCCCCTCTGGCCCCACCTCAGTTTGTTGAAATCTAAGGTCAGTGCAGAAGGAATGATATGAACTGAATTGGAAATACATGCACGCACACCCAATTTCCTCCAGTACACTAACTCCCAATATATACACGCTTTATTCTTTCATTGCTTTTGCTCTTCCACACCCACCACCAGCTGACACAATGAAGTGGTTCCCATTTTTAATATGCATCTTCTGTCTCTTGTTATTCATATTGGAGAGTTGCCTTAATTTAACATTTGTATTCTTTTAAAAAAGCCACAAGTATTTTCTTTCCTAACGCTGATACATTTCCTTCTTTTAAGCATACTATTAAGATACTAGATAGTAACTGTGACCTCTCCCTGATTTCCTATCCCTTTAAAATGGATCCTTGGATTTTATTTTCTATCTTTCATTATTCTATTTATATGCTGTTGCCATTGGCAGGGAGAGCAATTTGAAATGTTTTTCCACGTGCAGAAGCCCTTGCTATAGACTATATTTATGGTCAGTCCCCCACTCAGCTCCCTCTGAGAAACAGCTGTTATAGTACGAGAGCTGTCACAATAATTTCTAATAGCATCCCTCCACTCTTACAGTTAAATTCACTTCCCTCACTTCCTGCCCCACCTAGAAGGAAGCATTAGGGTTTCTTAGCAGGGGCAAGTTTTTCGTTTAAATCTTTTGCATTTGTTGATATTCTACCGTGTTCAGATTTGTCTTTTCTCAGGTGGTTTCTTCCCCGATGTGGTGGAGCGTGAAGCACCGTTCACCCATTGCCCAGGATCAGCCAGGGGGTGCGATCCGCAGCGGCTTTTCCCAACAGAAACACACACCCCTGTAGCCTCCAGGTTCCATTTTCGTTCCAGCTCTATTCCCTGGCCCCACCCAAGTCTTCAGCTGTGGGCTTGCGTCGCCTGTCCGCTCCCGCTGCTTTCCTTCTCTACAGACCTACTTCCCTTGAGGGTGGTCCACAGTTTCCAACACTTTCACACTTACGTCATTTGTTCTTGGAAACCCTAAGATCAGGTCAGAGCCACCTTCTCTCAAGGTGTCAACTGACTCGGACCGTCAGGAGTTGGAGGGGGCTGTGGAGTCACCCTCCAAGCCGGACCACCTTTCTCGACTTTGTCACAGCCAGGATGTGGCAGGAGGCTGACAGCGCACCAGGCAGGACCCTGCCGTTGCTTTTATCCATCCCGCGCACAGGGCCTTTGGAGGCGTTTGGAGAACGCCACACAAATTGTAGAATGCGGCTTTTTTCCTGCTAGAATGCGATCCTTCGCTCTCATTTCCTGTTTCTCGGCCTCTCCCTTGCTTCTCTTCTCATTCCACTTCGTGTTACGTTACTGCAGCTCTCCCTCCACACAAACTTTTCTTTAGCAGCCTCCCCATCAGCTGGACGGTTTCCCACGCTGGGCGGGCTCCGGGGACCCGCGCAGGGGCGAGGGGCCCCGCCTGGGAGCCTCAGCGCTCACCTAAGTTTGCAAGAAAGTGCCGCACGCAATTTCAATGGAGGACCGCGGAGCGTGTCTAGCCCACTCCCCCACCCGCCCATCCACCGCCACGGGTCTCCTCCCCGCCTATCTGCTGACCCCGCGCCCTCCGGGCAGCCGCTGCGAGCGCCGCGCGGCCACCTCCTCTCCGCTGCCCGCAATCCCGTTGCTTTGCTCCCCTGGGCATGGGGGCAAAGGCGTCAAGGACTGGCCTTCGCGGGCCCAGATCTCGGGGCGCCCTTCCAGGGCCCAGAGCACGGGGCCGGACTCCTTTCCCCTCGGCCCCCACAGCCGCACGGCCTCGGCGCAGATCGGCAGGTCCTGCTTCCCTCTCCTTCTGCAAGTTAGCCGGCTTTCCTCAATTACTAGTGCGCGTGGTCACCCCTATCCCCGGGGCTCGCAAGCTAGACAAGCGTCCCAGCCTCGCCCCCACCCATCCTTCCAAGGTGAAGCGCAGGGAGGAAGGACACCCAGCCTGGGTTCGCAACATGTGTGGCTCCCGAACCCAAACAATGATTCTCCTTCCTTCCACGCCCAGCCCTCCGCCCGCCCCACCCTAGTGCGCACCCCTGCCCGCAGCCCCCTGCCCCGACTTTATTGTTGCCCCCCTTGGGCGATGCCCGACGCCCCGGCGGTGGCGGGGAGAGGCGGCCGCCCAGGCCCCGGAGCTCGGACCAGCCACACCAGCCGGCTCCGCCCACACCTTTCCAAGTTCGCCCGTGGCTGAGCCCGGGGACCGTGCGGCTCCCGGCCCCTCCCCGCACGCCCCACCCGGAGGGGGCGGAGTAGGGGGCGCCCCGCTGGCCGCTTTCTGTGTCTACGAATTCTCTCCTTAATGCTGCCTTGCACGCTGTGACACAAAAGAGGGGACTTTCTCGCGGCTCAGGGCAAGTCTCCGCGCCCGGCGAGTTGGAACCCGGGTGTCCTCCCGCGGCGAGGCCCCGCTGGCTCCCCCGGGCCGGCGGCGTGCAGAGCTCGGTGCCATGTGTGGGGGTTATTTTGGGCGCCGCAGCAAGGTGGTGCAGGTGAACGCGGAGCGCCGCCGGGGCGGGGGCCGGGGGCGGGAGCGAGGGTGGGGCGGGGTGGGGCGGGGTGGAGGCTCGGCGGGCCCACCCCGCGGCCGGCAGCCGGGCGTGGAGGCGAGGGCTGGGCAGTGGGTGTTGCCTTCTACCTCTGCGAACGGGGAGGGGTTAGTTTCCCACAGGGGATTTCAACCATCACACTCAGAGCCCGCCTCCCAATCCTCGGGCGGAGCGGCTCGGGGGCCCCATTTTATGGCAATAAAGCGACTTAGCGCCTGCTGAGAGCGCCCCTCCCCGCCCCCGCCCCCGCCCTCGGCCCCACCCCGGGGCTCGCCTGCAGCGGCGGGGCTTTGTTTCTGGGGAGGAGGACCCGGACTTCTTTTGTTTGGGGGTTTGGTGTTTCCACCCCCCCCCCACCTCATCCTGCCCCACAGCCTCCCCCCGCCCCCCCTCGCGCCTCTCCGGTTTCCTGAGCTGCGGGCTGCGAGGCAGGAGGAGCTGCGTCTTGCAACCCCCTCGGCTGGGCCCCGGGGTAATTCGATGCGGGCCTGGCGAGGCTCCCCGTGCTAGACCCGGCTCGCGTCTCGGCAGCCTCCACCCACCGGCCCACCCTACATTTAGCGCATCATGTGATCCGGGTAAGTCATTTGCAAGTACAACAGTTCCCTGGGTTGCCCCCCATTCATTTCCTGAGAACTGCAGAGAGCATCTGAGAGGCTCTGCCTGTGCGCGTGCGAGTGTGCGTGTGAGTGTGCGCGGGTGACGCGTGTGTGCCAGCGAGTGTGTGCGCGCGCGCGCGCGTGTGTGTGTGAAAGAAAGGGAGAGAGGGGGACTCTGTGAGGGAAAGAAAACAATTTCTCCTGCTCTGCAGCTTCTGTTCAGGTCTGTGCCGATTCCGTTTCTTATCAAAATAAACAACCCCCTCCCCCCTCTTTTTTTTTTTTTTTTTTTGCCATCCCAAGTCAGACCGTATTCTCTTAACATGTTTTATTTTCCTTCTGTCATCTGCTCAAGTTAAATCATTTTGGTTGGTCTGTGTTCTTAAAGGGGGAAAGTGCTGGGAAGCGGGAGGGGGCGATGCTGTTGCAAACCAAGTAGCGTCCGTCGGATTCAAGGAGAAGAAAGAAGGAGCCCCCCTATCCCCAATATGTATTTTTTTCTGAAAGAACTTACCAAGTAACGTGAATTAAGCAAATGTTTGTCTATCCCTAGTGGAATTGTTCGTTGCAGTGTTTGCCTGACAGTTGCCAAGGATGAGAAACAAAACACCAGGACTGAATGGGGTGGGGGGTGGGGGCTTGTGGAAGTATTGATAGCGCCCCCCCCCCCCAATAGAGCGAGTTCGGTGAATAGGTGCCGCACGGGGAGTGTGGGCCGTGGTTGTGCGCGGGAGGGAATGGAGGGGAAAGGGTTAAGGCGGAGATGACACTGCTGGCATGAATAGTGGTCCTGGTGCTACATTCATTATTGTCTCTGGTCGTAATGATGTGTAACTGTCACTTGCTACAGTGCTTCGTCCATGGAAGTAGCCAGGGGCTGCCCGATGGCTGTTATTTTCAATTACTGGGGACCCGGCCGGAGTTGACAAGGGGCAACTTTGCACGTCCACCGTGGCCGGAAGCCTGCGTAGCCGGCCTAGGAGCCACTTTTTGCCTTAGAAGCTCGATCCGAGGGCTCGGACTTGACCTTAGCGACATTAGTTGGTGTTTTTGCTAGATGCTCCCCTACGGGGAGAAGCAATCCTGCTTTTGTTGGTTAGGGAACTGCCTATTAGAACTTTGAAAACTTTTATCTTTAGGGAAAAGGGTGGGGTGCACTCAACAGTTCTGTTTGGAAGTGTATTTGAGGCAAATGCTTGGAAAAAAGTACCAATTCCTTTGTTACATGCCCTGCAGCTTCTTCCCAACCCCCTTCACCCTGTGTTTCGAGTTTTGCATAGTTTAATAGTAATGGCCTTAATTCAGTTGATGAAAGCTGACTGTGTTGAGTTAAAGAGTATTAGTACGACGGAATGTGTAATCTGGATAAACAGTTTGTGTGGTTAGTATTGTCAGCTCTCTAATTTAACTGTACAGATGGTTTAAGTATGGCTCTATATGGATTGTTTTAAGCAATTCCAAAGGCTAATAGAATTCTCGCGGAGCACTCGGATATTTTATTTTAAATCAGCGTTAGCATTCTCCGTTTCCCTGTAATACCGGGGAGAGGAGCCGCTCTATTTACATTTAGTGCTTGTGCATCTTGTGGCTTCGGTAGACAGCTGCCAATCAAATACACGTCATTCTGCAAATCTACCTAGCCGCCCCCATGCCCTTTTCTTACTGGAGGATAGTTACTTAGATGAGTAAATGCTTTGAAATAAATTTGGTGGCTTTTCAAACAGGTAGCAGCTTATGATGGGGATAAAAGTGGTCATTTTGGAGACGGGGTGCATACCATCTTCTAAGAAACGCTCTTTTGAATTGGCTTTTCATATAAACAGTAATGCTCCCCCCCATTTTTTTCTTTTTTCTTTTTTTGCGGACCTCATTCAAATGTTTACATTTTGCCAAAAAAAAAAAAAAGGAAAAGAAAAAGAAAAAAAAAAAAAAACCTGCGTGGGAATTGGTTATGATAAAGGGGTGTACTTTTAGGCTAGAAAATGTTTAGCTGTAGCAGCTGAGTAGAAATAGGATGTTGAAGGACAAACATTTCAGTTGCATAAGTTATTCTTTATCGCTGCAGCTTGTCCAATCTGGAGAGACTACCTGGAGTATATTAAGTGTCTTTGATTTGGGGAGGGAGCAGTCTGAGGACACAAGAACTGGCAGGAGTTTGTAATGTATTTAGGAAAGAGGTTTATTACTCTACCTTGTAATGCCTAACAATTATGAAATACACTTCGGCTGGTTAAATTGGGAATGTTTTCACAGAAAATTTTCAGAGTTTATGAACGACAACTGTGTAATATAGCTGCTTCTGGTAGATAAACATTCTTGAGAGAGTTTCTGTTTATTTGTGAAGTGCTTCAGTTATTTATTAATGCATATTTAAAAAGATACTTCAGTCCTTTAAACTTTACTCTGGAATGCTTTGTATTACTATTTGTTTACTATTTGTTGAGTGAAAATTGTTGTGCTAATGAGTCCTTAATGTTTATTTCTCCATAAAGTTTCTTTTCAACAACCAGTTTGTCATTTGAGAGAAAACTGGTCCTGGTATAGCGTCGGAGACCTTGACCTCAGCAGCTCTTGGCTGGTGGTTGTTTACTACAGCTGCAGCCTATGTGTGTACAGAAAGGGCAGGGACTGCAAACCCTGGTGTACTCCCTCTCCCCTGGCCAAGCGGAAAACACATGAGGATGCTGGATGGTCATTCCTTAGAGCATGAATCAGACATATAATAGTGATAGTGTTCTGGTCATTTAAAAATATAGACAGTATGTTCCCCAGGGATTACTTCCCTACCTCCTGTGAAAGGTAAACGTGGACTTGAAGGGACTCGGAATGAGTTTTAGATGTTATATCAGGAAGAGGGCTGTTATTGACTTAATGAAATAATTTGTTCTTAAACAAAGGGTTTGTTTATTTATCTTTAAAAATCGTTGCAAAGACATATAATGTGTCCCTAAACTTAGGCCTCTAGGCCTATACTGAAGGCATTTTGAACTCAAGCCAGTGTTGGCTAATCTAATATTGGGTAACCTTATCAGTGAGATGATATTGGTAAATAGTTGGATATGTAAAGGTCCTGGACATTTTCACCATTGTACAAAATGCAAAATGTGGAATTTTGTATTTATGCAAATTAACATTAGAATAATCACATTAAAATGAGGGTGTCAAGTGGTTTTCTTTCTGTTGTGAAAGAAACATGTTTAAGGTGTCACATTCATAAATCTAGATGTAGTTGATTTATGTGTTAATACAAAGTAGTTTATTCTACAAAACTGGAAATGGCACTAACTCATTTGAAAAGTTATTTTTTTAGATAAGTTCCCCAAATGGTGCTTCCGTATTGATTAATGAATAAGAGCTAAAAATCCCCAGTTTCCTTCAGAATGGATACAGTGGTTATCGTTTTATTTTAGAGAAAAACTTTCATTTTTGTGTATAATTCCTAAAATAGCTTTCAATACCTTACCTCCATCATTTACATTCTACTGAGTGGAAATATCTATATCCTGCCCAATATTTGTTTATTTTCCATTTTAAAATCCTTACTTCTTTGCTTTTCAGCCTACAAGTTATGCAGAGCTTTCAGTCTTCAGCATGTACAAAATGTTAGTGTAAAAATATTAAAATTAAATCACTGGCCACACCCTGTAACCATAGCCTTAACTCATCCACCACAGCTACCCCTCCTGAAATCAAAATGCACATAAACAGATGGGCTTTGCCCTGTGCCCGGAAGGTCAACAGCCGTAGATTCTATGAGACCTGCTTGGTGGTTTCTAGGTCCCAAGTCTGTTCAGAGGACTGTCTGACTTCAGCTGGCCAGAATTCATTTTCAGGGCCCAGACCTGCCACACCCCATCTGATGTCAGCCTTTGAGTTCTGCGGTGGAGAACACATGCTGTGGATTAAATGGTTACTTTCTCTATATATTCTCAGTCATTATGTTACAAAAGGATTTTTCGGTTTGGGGTGTTTATTGTCATAAAAGTGGCTACTTGAGTAGTTATATTGTTCCATAAAAATTTGTTTTGGTCTGGCAGGAGATTACAGGATATTCACTTGGAGAATTCTGCCCTTGGTATATGGTCTTTCTTCCCCCACTCCCCAGCCCCGGTCACACATGCACTTAAAGTTGTACTTTTATCTTTGTTTTTTGTGAATTTTATGTTATGTATTTTTAAATGTTTCTTTAAATTTAATTGTATTGTTGTTGTATTACATCCATTCCCTTTTTCCTGACCCCCGTCCCCTTCCCCACCCACCCACTCCCCCCGACAGTCAGTCCCACTTGTTGTCCATGTCCATGGTCCTTCCTTAAAATGTTTTTTAGTGTAATAATTGGACTGGCCCAAACAGCATTGCTATTTAGGTCCAAGGACTGGTAGAAAACCCTTGTGACTGGCTGAAATGCTACAGTGGAAATGAGGGGGCAATAGGAGAGTTTTGGGATGGTCTTGCTCCTGCCATCAGAGGCTATAGAAGCTGCCACTATTAACTAGTTGCTGGTCTAGCTCCCCAGGGTTTGTGCTCTGAGTGCTACACTCGCCGTGTTTGTCAGCATACGGTAGTCTCCCCTTTTCCGTGGGGGCATGTTTCAAGATCCCAGTGGATGCCTGAAATCATGGATTGTGCAGGTCGCCACGTATACTGTTTCCTCCTATCCATACGTGTCTTTTCACTTAAAGGAAGCACTTTATGGCCTACCTTTGGCATGCCTTAATTAGTACCATCACTGCTTTTGCACTTCAGGACAGCTATTAAAAAAAAAAGGGTGACTTGAACACAAGCACTGGGATACCACAACAGTGGGACTGATAATCTAGAAGGCTGCCAAGTGACTAAGGGGTTGCAGCGTGGGCAAGGGAACGGGTCACATCCTGGGCGGGACTGAGTTGAATGTCGAGATTTCATCACACTACTCAGAACAGAGCAGGATTTAAAACATTAATTGTTTATTTCTGGAATGTTCCGTGTAATGACTTTTGACCAAGGGTACGGGAACCTTGGAAAGCAAAATCGTACTGTTTATGGCTTTTCACAATAATTTCTGGCATGGTTTGTATGTGTATACTATGTATACTTATATTCACCAATTTATATATGTATATATGAATGTATGTATATATATAATATTTATGAATAGGTTTTTATAGGCTTTATATTTTTATATACCCCCTATACCATATACACTATGGCCAAGAATTACAGTAAAGAGTCCTCCCCCCATCTCCTTTATATAAAAAAAGGGGGGGGGGACAGTTGCTTTTTTCAAATTCTATGTTTAGTAGTACTACTTAGGTTTTCTTTTTTCAGATTAACAAGCAAACTTTACAAAACATGGGAACAACACTGCCCCCTCCCCCAACAAAACAATAAACCTCATAGCAACAAGATGGGTCATTGTAAAAAATAAAATGAACAACTTTAAAGAAAACCTCTATTTCATAATTAGGTTTCTGCTAAGATTATATATCCTAGAATCAGGACTGATTTAAGTGACAGGAATACCAGTTTGAGTCAGGACTCTCTTGCTTGTTAACTCTGCATGACCTTGGTTACATTCCTTAACCTCTCTGAGTCTGTAAAATGGGAAGAACATGTTGCTTACAGGGCTGTGGTAAGGGGAAATTGAGATAATGAGTGTAAAAATATAAAGTACTGGTGTGGCCACTGATTTGACAGGAAAACCACGCCCTCCCTACTCGCTGCTCCCTACCCCCTGACCTAAAAGACTGGAACTTTCCAGCTTCTCAAAGTGAGCATATAAATTACACTTATGGAGAAGGAATTTCCGAGTGTGGGTAGAAAACTTCTGGCAGTCAGAGGTCATGAATTCCATTCCTGTCTAACCAGAGATTTGCTCCATGACCTTGAGAAGGTCACTCTTAAAAAGTTTCTATGTAGCCGGTTTACCAGTTGCTATGAACATTATGTAAAGCAGGTGAAGTATCGAAGCCTTTTAAAAGAAAAGAAATACATGAAAATACAGTTCCCAGGATCAGTTACAGAAGATTTAAAATGAAGATCAATGATGATTATTTAGAGATTGTAAACCTATAGGCTACTTCTTTAATGAGTCAACTAAAAACTTCTATCAACAGGTCATTAAAAATGTCCTTATGTTTTTTATAGAATCATTAAATTTGTGCTGTTGAAGTATAATTTAGAACAGTCTATTGAACTGCAAATGCCTAGTTAAGCCAAGATTCTGTTGATTAAGCCATGTCTGATTTATGACTTAGTGTCCCTCAGTTAGAGCCAGACATTGGTACAACACAACATACGCATTTTGAAGAAAGACAGGTGATGGAGATCTTAAATGGGTATTCGAAAAATTACCCAACACATTTTATTTATAGGCACAGCTTTCTGCCCTGTACATTTCTCAAATTTCTCTAAAATTTGAGAAAATTAAGAACAATACTAATTTATGTAATTCCTCCCTAGCTACATTTTCTCCAGTTAAGTAACAAAAAAAGTAATTTTTTCAGACTGGACCTAAACACTCTATTCTTACAAGAGCAAAGAACAAACACAAACTAGTTCATCAGTATAAGTCCCTTTGGGTTCTTGCCATATCATACACATACCTTGCCTAACTCCTATTATAACAATCCCTGTTAAAACGTCACTTTTTGGGTGACTCTTATTTATCATCCCTTCTTTTAAGAATATGCTGGGCTCCAGTCTGAGTTCTTTGGCCTCACAGCACAATTTCTGGTGTAATTGCTTCTTGATTTGCTTGTCCCCTCCCAATAATAGGCCCCATGAGAGCAGGAAATGAATCTTCTTCATAGTTACTTTGCTGGCTTCTAACATAGTGCTTAATATAGTGACTGATTACACAGTGCTAAAATACTTATTGAAAGAACAAATTGAGGACTGTAGCCCATATGATAACCCTGCAGTAGCTAAATGCCAATATCCATGTTATTTCCTACCTAAGTCTTTTTATCCCTAGCTAAATATGTTCAACTCTGCTAGCCCTTTCCACAATTCACCTTTTTTTTTTTTTTTTTTTTTTGAAAAAAAATTTTTGTTCTTACAGAATGAACCCTTGCAGAGGAGTCAATGCTGGATTATGAAACCTCTGTCTAACCTGCTGTTAGCTAACTGAGCAAGTTAATTCTCCAAGTCTTAGTTTACTCATTGGTAAATAAAAACGAAAAGAACAGGTAATATCACCATTGCAGGATTTTTGGGGGGATTCAAATCGGAACGCATCTAAAATATAGAACCTTGTGCATACTTAGTGCTTGATGGTAATAAGTCTGCTCCAATATATTGATGCCTCACTTAAAAGCAGCCATTGAGAATGAATAGTAACACAAAATAAAATAGATGCTCTTTATTGTACAGCTACTATAATACAGAAATTAGGCACTTTGTTAACTTTTTTTGTAAATTTTATTTTTGTTTTCAATTTTAGAGAGGAGGGGAAGGGAGAAGGCAAGGGAGGGAAAGATCAATGTGAGAGAGAAACATCAGTCAGTAGGTTGCCTCTCACGGGTGCCCCGACTGAGGACTGAACCCCCTAACCCAGGCATGTGCCTTGACCAGGGATCATCCAGTGACCTTTTGGTTTGTGGAATGACACCCAATGAACGAAGCCACACAGGCCAGGGCATGTGTTAGCTTTTTAATAAGTACTCTTTAGTAAACAAGTATGTGTAGTTGACTTTCAAATAATTGAGACTTACAATGTTGGTTACCCCTAAAGTATCTTTTACACACTGAATTGTGGCTTATGAACACTAGTTTATGAATGCGTTTCTTTTTAATTTTGCATGGTGATGCTTCTGCCAAGTGACATCCCCCTTGTGATTTTGCCACATCTGCAAAAATATTTGAAAATGTTACGTTTTGTAAAATTTTATTAATAAACTCAATAGGAAAAAGGGGAAAATAAAAGTGCTGCTTTTAGTTATGAGAAGTAGGGTATATTAGCCTGATACATGATTGAGACAAATCATTAGGTGTGCTGAAAAGTGAATCTTAACTGAAAGTACTTAATGGAGTTAAGCTGATAAATTGTGAAAAATAATATTGCAGAACCCACAAGATGTTATACATCTATTCTTTTTAAGATTTTATTTATTTATGTGGCACAGCTGGGAATTGAACCAGCGACCTTTTGGTTCACAGGCCTGCACTCAGTCCGCTGAGCCACACCAGCCAGGGCTATACATCTATCTTTAGTGACAGTATTTAATAGATTGTGTGTAATTACAAATTTTATAATTTTACTTTTGTCTCATAGGTCTTTTAAAACATGTCTGACCCCTTGACTTACACATATTTGAATTCTGAACAAGTTTTTAGGAGTACATTGCATATATACACAAAAAGAGATTTCTGTCCTGGCTGGCATGGCTTAATTGGTTTGAGCATTGTCCAATAATGGGAAGGTTGTGGGTTTGATTCCTGGTCAGGATGTATACCCTAGGTTGCAGCTTCCATTCCCAGTCTGGGCATGTACCACCCTTGGTTGGGGTGTGTGCAGAAGGCAATCAATTGATGTTTCTCTTTCAGTTTGATGTTTCTCTTTCTCCCATCCTCTTTCGCTTCCTCCCTCTCTATAAAGCAATGAAAAAATGACCTTGGATGAGGATTAAAAAGAAAACAAAGAAAAAAAGAGAGAGAGAGAGATTCTCTTCTCTATTAAAGAATATTTATTGAGTACATGTGTATATTTTGGTTTCTGTTTTGTAGATGTGGGAACTGATTTTCACCAAAATAATGCTATCATGGTCAATAGCCAGTTAGCTTAACAGCAGAGATTTGAACACTGGAAAGCCTTTGAACTTCCCTTGTGTTCCTCTTACTTCCCCTTCATCATTAAGCAGATTTTCCAGTTAGTCTTATTACAGAGTGGAGCAAAAAATGAGAATATGTACAAATAAATATTGCATAAACCACAGCATTTTATTGTAGATTATATTTACATAGTACTAGAATACAATGACTAGAATGTTTCCTTCCATGCAGAAGCCAGTTCTGTGTTTGCTAATTGTATGTATTGGGTTGACCAAAAAGTTCACATTTTTTTCTGTAAGATATTTCTAGTAGCACTTAGTTGTCTTTAACTTCATTTGAAACAATTTTGTTAGATTGTATTGTGACAGCTGTCATATTGGCATGCATTAAAAAACATTAAAATTGGTGAATTATTATGTAGCCATTTTAATATTGAAGATGGAAAAGATACACATTTTTGGTGTATTCTTTCATATTTCAAGGAAGGTAAAAACACAACTGAAATGCAAAAAGGATTTGTGCAGTGTTTAGAAAAGGTGCTGTGACTGATTCAATGTGTCAGAAGTGGTTTGGGACATTTCATGCTGGAGATTTCTTAAAGATTTTTCCATAGTTAGGTAGACCATTTGTAGTTGATAGCAATGAAATCAACACATTAATTGAGTACAGTTAATGTTATACCATGTGGGAGATGATAGCCAACATACTCAAAGTGTACGAATCAATGGAGTTATTGGTGAAAATGAAAATTGTGGTTTGTATTTTCTTTAATTTTATGGAAAAAATCATATGGATGGTTTGCCAAACCCAATACTAAAACACATGAGACCTAATTCAAAAAGAAATTTAGAAGGCAACTGCTACAGGATGTTCCATAGTGGTAATTGTAGATAAGTACATTCCAGTCAATATGCGTTTTGCTATTTGATGAAGCTATTAAAGTCAGAGACATAATAAAAGTAATAAAAATTTTTTATCTATATAAAAATGCCTACTTATCCATTTGAACTATACTCATTTAGCCTCTACTGTGTATCTGGAATCATAGGAAAATAAGTAGGACATCATCATTAATGAGCTGAAAATCAAGTAGGGGAAACAAGGCTTATGTAGATAATTAAATATAAAGTAATTTGTGATAAATGGACCAAGTGCTAACAAAATGCATGGGGAAGACGTTGCTTCTATCTGAGAGACCAGTTTTAGGGATTCACAAAAATCCCTCCTGGAGATAGTTTACTTTTTATAGAAAAGCAAAGCAAACCTGCAAGTAGAAGAAAGCAGATTAAAAAGGTATTCTGGCAACCTCCTTTTCTGTTATTTTTTAGAGCTGATGAATTTATGGTGTTTTGGTTAAACTTTGTCATTTATCATATCATGAAAAAATTTTCTTTTCCAAAAAGAAATCCTGGGATATACTTGGCCAGTTGAGCATACAGTGTTCTAATGAGTTTAGGGGAAGTTTATTTGAGCAAAACAAAAAAAAAATAAGTGATTAATAAAATTTTTAAAATATGCTTTATGTGATATTATCTAATTATTTTTTATATTCCTGAAGAGATTTGATGTATGATATATCATTTATAAATGATATGTATTTTAGCCTTGATCACAAATCTGCAAATATAGGAATAAGAATTTTTTTACAGAAGAACCATGGCAGGATAAACTTAAAAGCCAATCACTCCTATAGAAGGTCAGGGTCTGTTGTAGTTTATCAGAGGTGTTATTTAAAGGGATTTTTCTTTTTTCTTTTCTCTTTCTTTCTTTTTGATCATTGCTTTCTTATTGTGTTTTTTTCTGCGACCATTTATTCCCCTTATACCTCCCCACCAATCACCATCCTGTTGTCCTTGTTCATGAATCCTTTTCCCTTTTTGGTCAGTCCTTCTACCCCTGACCACCCCTGTGGAGCTGTTGTCCTGCTCTCTATCTATGAGTCTGTCTGTTTTGCTTATTAGTTCAGTTTGTTCATTTAATTCCACATATAAGTGAGGTCATATAGTATTTGTCTTTCTCTGACTGGCTTGTTTCACTTAGCACAGTTTTCTCAGGTTCATCCATGCTGTCACATACGGCAAATTATTTTTTATGACTGAATCATATTCCATCATGTAAATGTCACATAGTTGTTTTGTCTCATCTATGGCTGAACACTTGGGCTGCTTCCCTATCTTGGCAATATTTAGAATATACAAAATCGGTTAGATATTTATAGAGTGAAATTCTCTGGAATGGACATTGACTTTTCTACTTTAGGTATAAATACAGGCCACTTAAGCAAACACAAAATATTTTATTTTGAGAGAGGCATAAAATGAGAAAGAACTCTTAATGAGTCTATAAAGGGCATTGATGGAATTATTGAGCCCTCTATTGAGTATATTGAGACTACTAGGGCTTGAGGATGAAGGAGTTGTGTTTTATTTATAAATAGTGTAGTAATTAAGACAGTTTAGAATCCTTGAGAAGTGTGGGCTCGTAAGAAATTGCTTACCACATGGTGGTTTATAGAGTGGTTTTAGTTTCATCTTGATAACCCTGGAAGGTAGATCAGACATATTAGCGTTTTATTAATGAGGAAAAGAAACTCATTTGAAGGGAAAATAACTAGAAGGTGGCTGAGTCAAAACTAGAATCTTGATTTCCAATATCAGCAACTTTTACTTAGTCTTAATAAGCCAACATTTTCAAAGTCCACATTGCACAAAAGATGCACAACCATCTAGAGTCCAGCTTTTATGAGACAGATGTTCATTGAATATTTTTGGGTGAATTCCTATCCCCTTCCAAAATGGCACTTGAAAAGGACATTTAAAAACTCTCATTTATAAGCCCTGGCTGGTAGCACAGTGGGTAAGGTGCCAGCCTGTGAACCCAAAGGTTGCAGGTTCGATTCCCCAGCCAGGGCACATAAACAGGTTGCAAGCCAGGTCTCCAGTCAGATCTGTGGCTGGAGGCAGGTGAAAAGCAACCATACATTGAAAAAAAAAAACAAAAAAAACTCTCATTTATATAAGCCCAGAGATATCAAGCTGATCAATGCTGGAAGGCACTGTGCAATTAGAAGCATCCATAATTCTTTGAGGAAAATTAAGGAGATGGTTCATCTCTTACTATGACCCAGGGTTTGTGCTGAGAATACAAAGGTAAATAAAACATGTTTTTTGTCCTAAAATATAGGCAGATCACTGAAGAAACAGCACAGTTAAGCCCCAAGGAAAGGCCGTACTGGCATATTCCGAGTTAGTGTATTTTCTTCATCTAGATCTTGAATTACCTAAAAATACCCTAGATACTTTTAGATTTATGTTTTAGTCTCTTTTAAGTACTTTTAATCTTATCAGAAAAGCTTTTTCCATGTAAGCATGTGATTTTCTATAAGTTTTCTTCTTTCAGAAATGTGTATTGCACATTTTTGGTATTTGGAATGTGTATATTTTATTTTATTCTATTTTAAAGATTTTATTCATTATTTTCAGAGGGAGGGGCAGGGAGGAAGGAAGAAAGGGAGAGAAGCATCAATGTATGGTTGCCTTTCACCTGCCTCCAGCTGGGGACCTGGCTAGAGACCTGGTTTGAAACCTGGTTATGTGCCCTGGCTGGGAATCGAACTAGCGACCTTTGGGTTTGCAGGCTAGCACCTATCCACTGAGCCAGATGCCAGGGCATGTATGATATATTCTAAAGGCAATTAACTTTTAATGTTTACAACCAGCTTAAACCTAGGTGCTTATGGTGTTTAGTTTTGATTTTGAGTTTTTTTTAATCTCTCGAACTATAAAGCTGCTTCTACTTATGGTATTTAAATATGACTTTATTATTACTTTTATGCCTCAGTTTTTAGAATGAACACAACTGAAAATCTGGAGGAAATAAGTTTTATTTTCCAGAAAGTTACTTGTCAGGTAGCATTTGCAAATATGTCTCTCTGATAAAATTAGGTATACTTTTGTGCAGACTTTAAACTGTATTTTTTAGAAATTCATTTTTCTCATTTTTACTTGGCTCCTCTTCTTCCTTTAGGCAACAGTAGCATTCTCTCTCCCTGTAATCTATGTCATCAGGACTACTCTGTGTCCATTTATATTTTACTCCACATCATAAAGAGTATTAACAAATTTACACCAAGTTTTTTGATTACAGCTTAAAAGAATTGGATTATTTTTTGGTAACTACTTTCAACTTCGTTTTCTCTCTGACTCCGCCTCTCTTTGTATGTGTGTGTATTTATATTTTATTTTATTGTATTTTTTCCATTACCATTTTCCTTATACCCTCTTCCACATTTACCCCCCATCACCACACTGCTATGTGTGTGCATGAGTTCTCTTTTTTCCTTTTTGGCTTGATCCTCCATCCCCCACTTCACCCCCAAAGCTGTCAGTCTGCTATCTATGAGCCTGTCTCTATTTTTCCCATTAGTTGAATTCATTGTTTTTTAGAAATTATTTTCAACTTAGTTTTTCATTCAGTACTGCCTGAGGGAAATATTTACACCCAGCAGTTATAGCTCTAATCCATTAAAAAAAAAAAAAAAAAGCTATGGCATTATATTCCAAAGTGTGGTTATTTCATAGTCTAGTTAACCATTAATTGATCAATGGGTAATACTTTGTTTCTGGTTTTTGCCACTAAAACCAATATTGTAATAAATGTATCTGTACTCTCAGGGCCTATGAAATATATTCCCAACCATTTCAAAATGTTGCTACATTGCTTTTTCTTTTTTTAAAAAAAGGCTATAGCAGTTTATGTTTTACCAGTAATGCAGGCAATAACCCTTTCCTTGAAACTCCACTATCAATACTTGACACTTTACCAGTCTGATTGTTGTGTGTAGTGGTATCTCATTGCTACTATAAATGAACATTTCCCAACTGCTAGTGACCTTGAACATCTTTTCCTGTGTTTGCAGTTTAATTGGAATTGCTCTTCTTAAGACTTTCCTTTTATATTTTTTTGTCCACTTTTCTATTTATTTGTTGCTTGTTTGTGGGAATTCTTTATTTGACTGATATGTGTATTGCAAATAACTTTTCCAAACTGTATGAGATGATGCTCCAACCATTGAGTAACCCTATAAGGGTTATACTTGAAAAATATGTTAATACTTTATTTTAATGGTTGTTTTCTAATTTATTTCTAAATTTATAGGTTTTTGGCAACTTTATTGAGATAACATGATTTTCTTTTATATTCTTGATAATATTGAATTAATTGCAGTTTGATTTTTGAAGGTCATATCAGACTTTCAATTCTTATAAAGTCTTAGTCTTGACATACTTGTATTATGTATATCTGTATTTGACTTTCTAATACTTTGTTAAGAATGAATAAATATATATATATATATATATATATATATATATATGTATGTTTATGTGGGATAGTGGTCTGTAGATTCTTTTTATTTTAAATTATTTTTATTGACTATGCTATTGCAGTTGTCCCAAATTTCCTCCTTTTGCGACCCCCCCTACCCAGCACCCCTCACTCCTTCAGGCCTTCCCCACACCATTGTTCATGTTCATGGGTGATGTATATAAGCTCTTTGGCTGCTCCATTTCCTGTACTGTATTTTACATCCCCGTGACTATTCTGTAACTACCAATTTGTGCTTCTTAATCCCCTCACCCCTTCACCCATTCCCCCATACCCTCCTCCCACCTGGCAACCATCAAAATGCGCTCTGCATCCATGGTTCTGTCTCTTTCTTCTTGTTTACTTCCTTTGTTTTTCAGACTCAGTTGTTGATAGATACGTATTTAGTGCCGTTTTATTGTTCATAGTTTTGATCTTTTTAAGTAACTCCTTTTAATATTTCATATAATAATTGGTTGGTACTGATGAACTCCTTTAGCTTTTTCTTGTTTGGGAATCTCTTTATCTGCCTTTCAATTCTATTGATACTTTTGCTGGGTGGAGTAATCTTGACTATAGGTCCCCACTTTTCATGATTTTGAATATTTCTTGCCAATCCCTCTAGCCTGCAAACTTTCTTTTGAAAAATCAGCTGACAGTCTTATGGGGACACCCCTCTAGGTAAGTAACTTCTTTTCTCTAGCCATTTTCAGTGTCTCTCTTTACTTTTAACCTTTGGCATTTTAATTATGATCTGTCCTGGAGTGAGCCTTGTTGGGTCCAACTTGTTTGAAACTCTCTGTGCTTCCTGGACTTGCATATCTACTTCCATCACCAAATAAGGGAAGTTTTCTTTCATTGTTTTTTCAAAATATTTCCAATTTCTTCCTGTTTTCTGCTTCTGGCTCCCCTATGATGCGAATGTTAAAACACTTGAAGTTGTCCCAGAGGCTGCGTATACTATCCTCATATTTTTAGATTCTTTTTTCTTCTTGTTCTGACTGTTTTTTTGCTTCTTTATGTTCCAAATCATTGATTTGATTCTTGGCTTCATTCACTCTATTGTTGTTTCCCTGTAAATTATTCTTTATTTCATTAGTGTATCCTTCAATTCTGATTGGATCTGTTTTATGCTGTTCACTAAGTTCCTTGGGTATCTGTATAACCATTGTTTTGAACTCTGCATCTGATTGACTGTTTATCTCCATTTTGGTTAGCTCTTTTTCTGGAGTTTTGATCTGTTTATTCATTTAGGTCATATTTCTTTGTCTTCTCATTTTTAAAGCCTCCCTAGGTGTGATTCTATGTATTAGGTAGAGCTGCTTGATAGGGTGTCCTAATGTAGTAGGTGTCCTGGAGGGTCCAGTGCACCCTATCACCCCAGCTGGGTACCAAGGTGCACCCTTTGTGTGGGTTGAGTACACCCTCCTCTTGTAGTTGAGCCTTGATTGCTGTTGGCAGGTGATTGGGAGGGATTTACTCAGGCCAGACAGCTGCAAGGACTGGCTGTGACCACTGACCACCAACCTTTGTCCTCCATGGAGGACCAGCTGTGCAGGAGTAGGGTGGTGGTGCTCTGATGTGGTCTGCAGCTGTCCACTGGGTACACAGGCTCTGGGGTTTCCTGGGTGGTGCAGGTTAAGGTCAGTCCCCACCTGTGTTCTGCCCAGAGTCACCCTGCCTGAGCTGTAAGGCAATTTGAGATGCTGCCACTTGTGCTGGGCTTGGAGATTCCCAGGTGAAGCCACACTATGAATCCAGGCTGGCTGCTGCTAGTGCCTTAACTGGGGCCACTTAGTAAGAGGTATGGGGTTTGGGGCTCACTGAGGTAGCTGCTACTTTGATAGGATTTAGGAAGTTGTGAAGTTCAGCCAAGACCAGCTGATCATATGGAAAAGTCACTGTTAACCGTGTGTGTGGGCCCTTAAGTTGTGTGGGAGAGTCTCAGGGGATCTCCAGGGCAGGAAGAACAGTGTTGGCTGGGTTGATGGAGCCTCAGATATGGAACTTGTCTTCAGGCTTTGTGGTTCTGTGAGGGGAAGATTCAGAGAAGGGTCAGTGGCCTCTGCCCACCTTTCTGTCTGAGAGAAAATTGCCCCCCAGCTCTTGCCTTGATGCCAGACACCAGTTCCTCCCTATGTGCAACTGGTGCCTTTCAAGCTGCTGCCTGGTTTCAGAGCCCAGAGGGAGTGAGTCTGAGTAGGTGAGTCCCTGTGTGGGTTCTTTAAGAGGAACTAATGGGACCTTAGCCGTTTCTTCCACCAACTCAATCTTCGCAGGCTTTTGTAGCCAGAAGTTACGGGAACTTACCTTTCTGACACTGGAACCCTGGGCTGGGGCATCTGGTGTGGGGCTGGGACTCTTCACTTCTGAGATATGCCCCCCCCCCCCCCCCCATTTTTATCCACCACACATGGGTATGGGACCAGCTCATTCTGTGTCTGGGCACCTCCTACCATTCTTTCTGGATGTGGTTTCTTTTATTTTGTCCTTGTCAGGCTTTCCATCACTTTCTGATGGTTCTGAGTGGTGGTGGTTCTATATTTTAGTTGCAATTTTGATGTGGTTGTGTGAGGAGGTGAGCCATGTTACTTCTGTCACCATCTTGACTGGAATTTTGGTCTGTAGTTTTAATTCTTTTCTTTTAATGTCTTAATCTGATTTTGCTCTTAAGGTATTTTAGGTCTTCTAAAATAACTTGGAAGAATGATTTGAGTGGAATTGATATTGTTTCTTCCTTAGAAATGTGGAAAATACATCTGTGTTTAGAGGCTTTTTCTGTTGTTGGAAGGTTTTAAACTAAATTAATTTATTTGATACAGGGCAATTCAGATTACATATTCAATTTTCAACAATTCTTAGTTTGTATTTTTGAAGGAATTGTCATTTTAATCTAAATTGTAGAATTTATTGGCATAAAGTTGTTCAAGTTCTTTTTATGTTTATTAAGTCTGTGCTGATAATTTCTGATGTTGGTAACTTGTAAGTTTTGCTCTTTTGTCTCAATCACTCTGACTAGAGGTTTAATACTTTTATCAATGTTTTGAGAGAACTAGCTTTTGGTTTCATTAATTTGTTTTCAAATATTTTACTTTTAATAATTCACTGGTTCCTAATCTTTATTATTACCTTTCTCCTGCTTATCACAAGTTTAATTTGTTTTTCTTCTAGCTTCTTAAGATTGAAGCTTAGAATATTGATTTTAAACCTTCTTTATGTAAAAATTAATTTTTAATATAAAGTTTACTTAGAGCACTACTCTTAAATTTTCATTCAATTAAAAATATATTCTAATTTTCATTATTTTTCTTTGACTTTGGGTTATTTAGAATTATGTTGTTTAATATTCAGAGACTTAGGGATTTTATGGGTCTTTCTGATATTGTTTTCTAGTTCAATTCCATAGTTTTCCAAGAAAGTATGATTATGCTTTTTGAAAAATTTGCTGAGATGTGTTTTATTGCTCAGAATATGGTCTATGTTAGTGAATGTTACATGTTAAATTAAAACAGTGTATTCTGCCATTGGTGGTTGGAACATTTTATAAATGATAATTTGGTCTATATTTTATGAGTGTCAATTAACCAAGTTGGTTAATGATGTTCTTTAAGTCATCTATATTGTTAATTGATTTTTTAATGTGTCCCTGTTTAGTAACAATTGGAGAGATGAAGATTTAAGTGCTTAAATACAATTTTGAATAAGTCTAATTTTCTTTTCAATTTTATCAGTTTTTGCTTTACGTATTTTGAAGTTCTGTTATTAGGTACATACTCATTTACGACTGTTATGTTTCCTTGATGAACTGACTCTTTTTTCATCTATGATATCCTTTTTCCCTATTAGACAACATATAATTGGGTGTTATTTTCAAATCCAATCTATTATCTCTAACTTTTATTTGGAATGATTTGATTGTTTACATTAAACATTTGTATACAATTGGGTTTCTGTCAACTAACTTGCCGTTTGTTTTCTATTTGACTCACATGTTCTTTGTACTCCCATGTTTTTTGTTTTTATTTTCCTGTTCTTATGCTCTTGGGCTTGATTATTTTTTGGTATTCAATTATATCTCCACTATTGCCTTATAAATTACATCTCTTTGTTTTGTAGTTTTAGTAGTTACTCGAGGGTTTCAATATTTATCATTAAATTTTCAGAGTCTATCTTCAGATGCTATTATACCATTTTATGGTGTTAGAATCTTACAACAGTGTAATGCCGTTTTTCTCTTACATTGTGTATGCTATTCCTTAATATATTTCACTTACACATGTTTTAAGCTATAGGGTTCCTAGTTACAGTTTTTGCTTTAAAGAGACAATTACCTTTAATAGGGATTACGTATCAGAAAAATGTTTTTTTTTTTGTATTTACTGATTTTTTTTCTAGTTCTTTCTTTGTTTAAAATTTCCATCTAGTATTATATTACTTTTGCCTAAAGACATTTCTTTAATATTTTTTATAGTACAGGGCTGGTGGCAGTGTCTTTTCTCAGCTGTTGATCATCTGAAAACATCTACTCGTCTTTGTTTCTGAAACGTTTTGGCTGAATTTTGAATTCTAGGTTGACAGTTTTCTTCTCATATAAAGATGTTGCTATATTATCCTTTAGCTTAAATAGTTTCTGAAGAGATGTGGGATGTCTTTTGGCATTCTAATTTTTGGTTTCTCCATATGTAACGTAGCTCCCTTTCTCTGGCAGCCTTTAGGGTTTTTTCTTTAACTCCAATTTTCAACAATTTGGCTATGATATGCAAAGGGTGTTATCATTTGTAATTGCTAGGGATTCTCTAAGCTTCTTTGATCTGTGGTTTATTGTTCTCAACTCGTCATAAGTTTATATCCGTTATCTTTTTTGGATATTTCTTCTGCCCTATTTTCTCTCTGTTCTCCTTCAGGACTATTTGGAGAAGTATATTAGTTTGCTTGATACTGTCTCATAGGTCCTGGGTCCTAGGCATATCTCCCCATCTCCCATTCAGTTCTCAGTCTAAATAATTTCTATTGATCTAACTGAAGTTTACTAATTCTCCATAGGGTGTCCAGTCTTTGATGAGTTCTGTGAGATAATTAATCCATCTTGCATTTTCATGTTAGTTTTTTTTTCTTAATTTCTACAGATGAATGGTATTTTTTAGATTTTAATCACAATTATTTTTAACTCTTGATTTGATAGTTTGAACATTCTGCCATCTCAAGGTCTGATTATGTTGATAGCTTTATCCCCTGACAACAGGAAACTTTTCGCTTCGTTTTTGCGGCTGGTAAGTTTTTATTGACCACATGAGATTACATGTAAAACTATAGTAGAGCTGAGGTAAATAATAATTATGTAAGAAATGGACATGCTTCTTATTCTGCATGGTGTTAGTTCCTGTGGAGGGAGGGGTAGATCAATTTGGTCAGATGTCCTGAGTTACTGATTTCTTGATGCTATTGAACTGTCATATCGCTAGACTTCACATTCCCTTGGGAATGCATAGCTTTTACCTTGAGACTTGGAGTGCTACAGAATTTTTCTTTTCAGTTCTGTTATACCCTCAACTTTTAGCTAGACGTCAACTCCTCTTGGCCTTGTTCTGTGCTTCTGCCTTTATCCTTGTCTGGGAGAAGCTGTGGCTGGGGATTGGGTGGGGTTCCGGTTATCCCAGCCCACTGCAGCCTCAGGCGGAGTTGGTGCCCCTGAGCCTCCATGAGGACTTGGTCAGGATGCCCGCACCTTCTCCTTGAGGGAGTGACATCCTGCCTTGTATCAGTGTCAGGCTTTGCTTCTAGTGAGTTCCCTATCCCTCCACCCTCTGTTTTCTGCCACTGCAGAACTCTGGGCCTGAGAGGGTTTCCTGCCTTACCCCGAATCAGCTGAGTATTTTCTTTGTGTTCTGTGCAGCGTCAGGTGTGTATGATTCCTGTTTCTCACCCAGCAGCCACTCCTATTTGAACCTGGGGAGAGGCATAGGCAGGGGTTCGCTCCGTCTCACCCCATTTCTGCCTCTCTCCCTCCCTTCCTCACTCGGAAGAGCAGGTTTCTTTCTTTTCTCCAGCAATAGCCTGCCCTTGCCCGGGCGGGTCGGAGTATGCATGGTCCCTGTCCCTGTTCCTGGCAGGTGGCTTTTGCTTCATTTGATAGTGGAGCCTGGGATGGTCGCTGATCCCTGGAAGTGTATGTCAGCACTTCCAGGGGCCAGGTTTCCTGTTCTTTCTGCAGTCAGTTTTAGCACGTGGAGGAGGCTGGCCGAAGATCCGTGCGCGCCTCGCAGGCTCCTTGCACCTCCTGGGATGTTGAGTGACTTGGCTCGCTCACATTCAGCTTTTCGGAATCTGTTCACAGTGGATTTTGTCATCTGCGTAAAAGTTGAAAACATTTCATTGCAGTGAAAACCACCTGACAATGTACTATCTTAATTATGTTTAAAGTCGCAGTTCAGTAAGGTTAACTATATCCACATTGTTGTGCAACAAATCTCAACCTTTTTCCTTTGCCAAACTGGAACTCTTGGCCCTTTGAACCACAACTCTCCTTGTGTCCCCGCAGCCTCCCCGCCCCCTCCCCCCCGCCCCCCCCAATCTGGCAGCTACCATCATTCTGCTTTCTGTTTCTTATCTGCTTTTATGACTCTTCACTCTTTTTCCATGGCCATGGCCAAAAGTAATGTCCTATTTCTTGATGAAGAGGCTTGTTACCCACTGGAATCTAGAGCACCTGGTTGCCTTGTGACTTCTTCAACTCATTCATCTTATGTAAGCATTTTCTTTCTGTACCTGTTTAGCTGCAGTGTGCTTAGATTTCATTTTTTGTTCTTTCGTACAGTTGAATTTTATACATTTTTATCATCCACTGTTGATCTTTTCCTACTTTAGGTGAATTTTATAAAACATTGTATGGGCAGATTTGTTAATATTGAACTATCCTTGCATTAAGAAAGAACACTTGCTTTTTCATAATTACTTCTGTATAACATTGCTTCATTTTATTTGATAAATTGGAATGAAATTTAGAATATAGACATCTATAGTGACAAGTGAGATGAGGCTATAATATTCTTGGTGTTGAATCAGTTTTTAATAAACATGTTTAATAAACATGAATGCATACATTAATTAAGGAAATATTCATGTCTTTTCATGAGCCAAATTAGAACTTTTTCTTAAAGGCTAATACTCAAGTGTCAGTCACTGGATTGTGACTCTCTGCACCCCTTCCCCACCAGGTAGATATATAATCTTTTTTCCCAATTTCTTATATGAATTTGTCCTTTAAAATTTTTATTTTTTTTTGTATCAAGTTTGGGCTAAGAAATTACCTGTTTGTTTTGAAACTTAAAAAATAAATTTATTAAGATAAAATTGAATAATATTGCATTAGTTTTAGATGTACAGCATAATGATTTGATATACATACTACAAAATGATTTTCGTTAACATCCATTACCACACATAATCCCTGTTGTTTCTTTCCTTGTGATGAGAACTCTTAAGATTTGTTCTCCTGCCTTGACTGATGTAGCTCAGTGAATTGGATGGCATCCCACAGAAGTCACTGGTTCTCTTCCCAGTCATGCCATAGCCTGGGTTGCAGGCCAGGTCCCCATTTAGGGATGTGTAAGGAGGCAACTGATATTTCTCTCCCTCTCATTCTCCCTTCCTTCTCCACTTTCTAAAAGAAAATAAATAAAATCTTTCAGAAAAATATTTATTATCTTAGCAGCTTTCAAATATACAATATTGTTAACTGTAGTCACCATGCTGTACATTACATGCCCAAGGCTTAATCTGAAAACCAGAAGTTCTTTGCCTCCCATCCCTACTCTCCATGGCAACCACCAGGCATCTGTAGCTTTGATACCTGTATCTCTGTAGCTCCCCATTTGCTTTATAGTTTTAAATTTGTTGTCTGAGAATAACATGTTGTATTTTCTAATGTGTAATTACATTTCCAAGGTAGCACATGTGAAACTTCTTTCTTATTCTGATACTTTTTGTTTGTTTGTTTTTACTATTTTCTTCTCATGTTCCATAACTTGTTTGGCTGTTTTACTCATTTTAATATTTTTCTCATAAAATGTTTTTAGAATTTAAAATTATTTCTGTTCTGTGTTTTCCTTGTCTCTCTTTCATAACTTTTTGCTTATATTTTGTCAGTTCTGTCCTCTTTTCTTTTTTCTTAATTTCCTTTGACTATGAAGACATTGAAGTTAGAAGAATTGTTCTTAATATATCCTTTGCTATATTCGGTATGTTTTTGTGGAGGAATTATTATCCTTTCAATTGTTTCTAATTTTTATAATTTTAAGTTATAATTTATTACTGCAATTCAGTTTGTAACTTTATTATTGATTTCTCCTTTAAGTCAAGGATTTCTAGGAATGTGTTTTTAAATTTCTACTAGTTAACTATTTTAGGTATTTTAATTTTATATTTACATTTAACTTTTGATTTATATTCAGAGACTGTAACATATAAGACATTCTAATTTTTAAATTACTATGATATTTTATATCTAAGTGTATGGTTTATTTTTACAAATATGCTATAAATATTTTCTCAGTTGAGGAATATGATATTTTATTTTTAACTTTGTAAACTGACTTTTTTGATTTGTTTTAAATAATTTTATGTTCTAACACATTTTTCTGTTAAATTGGGTAAAGACATGAGCTCTGCAATATAATAATATTTATAGATTAAATTTTAAAAAAATTAAAAATTTCATAATGTAAATATCATAAAACTTACTATCTTACCAGTTTTTAAATATTACAGTTCAGTATTGATTGTTAAGTATTGGGTTGACCAGAAATTTGTTTAGTTTTTTTCTGTATGATGATGCTGGTAGTGCTTAGTTGTCTTTAAGTTTATTTGCAACAATTTTGTTATATTGTGTTGTGACACCTTTCAAAGCAGTGTGCAGTTAAAAAATCTTATCCAAATTGGTGTATTTTTGTGCAGCCATTTTAATGAAGATGGAAGAAGTTATGCAACATTTTTGTGTATTATGCTTTATGATTTCAAGAAAGGTAAAAATACAACTGAAATGCAAAAAAAAAGATTTGTGCAGAGCGTAGAGAAAGTGCTGTGACTGGCCGAATGTGTCAAAAGTGGTCTGCGAAGTTTCTTGGTACTGTTGACATTTTGCCAAATAATTCTTTGCTGTGGGGCTGTCTCTTGTATTGGAAGATGTGTAACAGCAGCCCTGGCCTCTACCTGCTAGGAGCTGACACTCAAAATATCCAAATCAGTGTTTACTGGTGAAAATGAAAAGTGTCTTTTATTTTATGGAAAAAAAATAGATGAACTTTTTGGCCAACCCAATATATTTACACTGTTGTGCGACAAATATCTGGAACTTTTTCATCTTACAACACTGAAACTCTGTACCCATTCATCTCCCCATCCCTTGTCCCATTCCGTAGTAATCACCATGCTACTTTCTGTTTCTATGAGTTTTAGATTATTTTAGATTGTTAATATAAGTAGAATCATATCTTGCCTTTTTGTGTCTGGCTTGCTTCACTTAGTATAATGACCTCCAAGTTTGTTCATGTTATAGCATTTCCTTCATGTGTCAAGATTTCCTTCTTCTTTTTTTTTTAAGATTTTTATTTCATTGTTTTTAGAAAGAGGGGAAGGGAGAGAGGCAGAGAGGGAGAGAGACATCAATGTATGGTTGCCTTTCACCTGCCTCCAGCCATAGACCTGACTGGAGACCTGGCTTGCAACCTGGTTATGTGCCCTGGCTGGGGAATTGAACCTGCGACCTTTGGGTTCGCAGGCTGGCGCCTTATCCACTGTGCTACCAGTCAGGGCAGATTTCCTTCTTTTTAAGGGCAATGTTACATTGTATTTATATTCCACATGAATATGGGTGTACAAATGTCTTTCAAGTCCCTGCTTTAAATTCTTTTTCCTACAACCAGAAATGGAACTTGCATATATTGAAGTAATCAGTGTTTAGTTTCTTGAGTTGCTATACTGTTTGCCACAGCTACTGGACCATTTTGTATCCCCACCAGCAATTCACAGGGGTTCTAATTTCTCTACTTCATGATTAATGCTTGTTAATTTTTTGATTATAAAAAAGACAATACCCTGGCTGGCAGCACAGTGGGTAAGGCGCTGGCCTAGAAACCCAAAGGTCGCTGGTTCGATTCCCCAGCCAGGGCACCTAACCAGGTCTCCAGCCAGGTCCGTAGCTGGAGGCTGGTGAAAAGCAACCCTACATTGATGTTTCTCTCCCTCTTTGCCTTTTTCCCTTCCTCTCTCTCTGGAAATAATAAATAAAATCTTTTTAAAAAAGTTAAAAAAAATAAAATAGAAAAGACAATAGCCATTCAAATGGGTGTGGAATGGTATCTCATATTGGTTTTGATTTTGTATTTTCCTAATGATTTGTGATGGTGAGCATTTTTTTCCCATGTGCTTATTGGTAATTTCTGTATCTTTGGAAAATGACTATTTGTTTTTTTTAAATACTTTTTTTCCTAAAGATTTTCTTCATTATTTTTTGAGAGAGAAGGGCAGAGAGGGAGGAAGAAAGGAAGAGAAACATCAATGTATGGTTGCCTTTCACCTGTCTCCAGCTAAGGACCTGCCTGGAGACCTGTCTTGCAACCTAGTTATGTGCCCTGACTGGGAATCGAACCAGCAACCTTGGATTTGCTGGCCTGAGCTGATCCACTAAGTCACCAGCCAGGGCCCAGAAATGTGTATTTAAATCCTTGGCCCATTGCTCATTTGGGTTTTTCTTGTTGAATTGTAGGAATTGTTTTTATATTCTACATGTTAATTGTTTATCAGATTTGATTTGCAAGTGTTTTTCTTTCATTTTGTGGATTGCCTTCCCACTATCTCTTGATACACAAAAGCTTTTTAATTTTGCTTTAGTCCAGTGTATCTTTTTGTGGTTGTTGCCTATGTTTTTCATATCATAGCCAGTCAATCATTGCCAAATCCATTAGCGTGGAACTTTTTTCCATTGTTTTAAGCTTTATTTCTTCATTAAATTTTTGATAGCTTTGCTTTTCTAACCTGTGCATTCTTTGGTACATATAACTCCATGCCCCTTTTTAAAGTTATTCCTCCTTTTTTTTTTATTGAATGCCTTTAAAATTAAATTTATCCTAGACTGATATTAATATTATCATTACTGTTTTTCTTTTTGAGGAAGAGTTGGTACTGATTTTACTATTCCAATTCACTTATTCTGTATTTACCTTCCCTTTTTAATTTGTTTTCTATTATGCATAGTGTATTTTTAGTATCTAGGTTTTTCTTTTAACTTATTATCTCTACTTTTTTAGTAGTCACATTTAACATAATAACAACTATATTTGTGTTTTCCATAGAATATTTTAGTGACTTCTTCTGTGTACTTTCCTTTTGTGAATTTTATCAAAATGTTATTTATTCCTGTTTATTTTCTGTGTGACCCTCATCAATTAGGAAGGTACACTGTGCTATGGTCAATATTCCTTTCCCAGCGTCATGTTTATAGCCACCTTTAGTTTATATAATGCTGATGTATGAGAAAGAAAATGCACCATTTCCTTATGACAACTCTGACAAAACAAAAAACAAAATAAACAAAAAACCCCCAACAATGTTATAATATACTGCCATCACCAGAACAGTTTAGTAATGAATGTACAAATCTGGTGCGTACAATGTGAAGGGCCTTCTTACTGTGGTGCCCTTCACACCAGGTGTGGCTGTAGATAGCTCGATGCAGTAAGAATAGGAAAAAGAGATTTTTTTCTTTATCTTATAGTAAGGGCACTGCCATTTCTCTTACATTTTCTGCTTTGTGAGTTTTCATGATCTTGGTGCCCTGTTATGGTAGGGTACTAGGGATGGTTTATTTTCTAAGAATATGAGTCTATGGATGCATTGTACTTTGAGCACTATTTAATGATTTGCTAGAGGTTTTTATATTAATAGTAATTCACTGGTCTCTAGTTAATGCAAACCTTGGACAGAAATGTTACTTTAGCCCTACCTACAGTTTAAAGAAAATTTTGAATTGTTGCCCCAAGTTTCTAACCCTAACTGAAAGATCATAGCTATCTTTGATCTCTGTAAGGGTAAAGTAGTTTCTGAAAAGTCTTTTTTAAAAGTTATAAAATCTTAAAACTGTGTACTGAACAATCAAGGGAATAAACTCATTCCCATTGAGTATTTATAATGTGCATGGGATTATGTTGAGATCCTACACATCAGCAGGATGCTGTAGGCGGCCATAGGAGTGCCCCAGCCTGGGGATTTGAACAGCAGAAATTTACTCACAGTTCTAGATACTAGAAGTCCTGGATCAACGTCCAGCCAGTGGGTTCCTGGTGAGGTCTTTCTTCCTGGCTTGCAGAGGCTACCTTCCTGCTGTGTCCCCACTGTGTCAGAGAGGGGGCAGGGGAGGGGGAGGAAAGGGAGAGGATGAGGGCACATTCATATGACTTCACTGAACATCTTTGTACTCCCCTGAGGCCCTATCTCTAAATAAATTCACAGTGGGGTGAGGTCTTCAACATACACCTTTTGGGTGGACACAAATATTAGTCCAAAAGAGATCCACAGCTTAGCTTCTCAAGAAATAAGGCTTTATTTAATTCCTTGTTAAGTTTTCTATAAGTGGGTGTTCTTAATACTTGGACTATCTATCACGCAAGTTAAATTACATAGGCTGTAAACGATCATGACTAGGTATAAAGAATTTAAAGTGATTGAAACCTCACCCAGAGAGCCTTTTTAAAATTACTGAAGGAGATTTAGCTGGTGGCACAGTGGAAAGCCACTGGCCTGTGAACCCAAAGGTCGGTGGTTCGATTCCCAGCCAGGGCACATAACCAGGTTGCAAGCCAGGTCCGTAGCTGGAGGCAGGTGAAAAGCAACCATACACTGATGTGTCTCTCCTTCTCTGCCTCTCTCCCTTCCCCTCTCTGAAAATAATAAATAAAATCTTAAAAAAAAAAAACAAAAAAAACTACTGAAGGAACAAAAAATGTTGGCTTGTGAGCAAGGGTATATAACTGTGGGCTTCTTTTCTTTAGAAGAGAAGAAATAATTATTAAAGATTTATTGTTGGGCATATGTAGAGTAATTCTTAGGGTTCAGCAAGAAAATGCTGCTTATTCTTCTGGCTTCAGGAATTCTTTTCAAATGGGACATTAGTAAAGAGGAAAAGGAAATAAGGGCTTTACTTTTTCTGTTTTTTTCTGCTGGGGGTTTATCCAGAGGGAATATTTCATTTGGATAGAGGGCAAGAAAAATGGACACATTTTTTGAATGCATAGTGTAGGGGTTGAGTAGTGGTTCTCAAAGAGATGTGTCCATTTCTAAGTCCTTAGAACATGCAAACCTTTCCTAATTTGGAAAAAGGGTCTTTGCAGACGTAATTAAGGGTCTTGAGATGAGATCATCCTGAATTGCCTAGATGGGCCTTAAATGCGGCAACAACTATCTTTATAAGAGTCTAAAGGGTAGAAGGGCATGTGAAGACCAAGGGAGAGGGTGGAGTGATGTGGCCGCAAGCCAAGGAACACCAAGAATGGCTAGCAGCCACCAGAAGCTGGGAGAGATAAGGAGTGGATTCTCTCCTAGAGCGTCCTGAGAGAGTGTGGTCCTGTCACCCCCTTGAATTTGGACTTTTGGCCTCCAGAGTGGTCAAAGAACTTTTTCTGTTGTTAACCACCAAGTTTGTAATGATTTGTTAGGCCAGCAACAGGAAGCCAGCCTTCTCCATTATGGGCAAGGCATTCTGCTAAACACTAAGGGTGCAGAGTTGAGCAAGACAACTTTTGCTACCAGAAATTTAATTTTTTTTAATTAAAAAATTAAAATGTTACAATAAATTGTGTAACAAAAGTTTGTGCAGAGTGTTCTCAAAGTGTTGAAGGGTGCAGCTAACTGCTAATTTGGAAGATTCTTTGAGGAAGAGACTTGGATCTGAGTCTGAATAAGAGTAAAGCACGCTGGGAGAAAGAGGCTGGAGAAGTCAGCGGGAAGGGAAGTGTGTATGAAGTAGCATGTCTTGCTGCTTTAACCCCTGCCCAAGAGATCAGCTCTCCACCTCAAACCTCAGTGGTCTCAAGTATAAGAGTAGAGCTGTTTCCTGAAGTCACAGTGACGTTCTGCTGTTGCCATGTTTGAGACTCTAGTGGGCTGCCTCTGTACTAATTATAAAGGTTATTTAAAAAATCACCCTCCGCCCACCCTACATCACTTACACTTCTGGTGCAGACCCTTTGGCAGCTTCAAGTGTAGTGTAAAGTCAGTGGCCTGAGCAGGATGCTGTGATTATGAAGAATTCTTACACTTTGTGATGCGGGGTCAACAAACGTGTGCGTAAAGGTCTTAAAGGTAAATATTGTAGACTTTGCTGGCTTCAAGGTGTCTGACGATGTGTGTGTATGTGTGTGTATGTGTATATACGCGTGCATATAAAAACCTTTTAAATATATATATATATATATGTATATATATATAGCTTCCACCTATTGAATATGTAAAAGCTATTCTTGGAGAGCAGGCCTTATTAAGGCAGGCCATGGGCTGTGTCCTCTGCTGACCCCTGCTTCTGATATGATAATATATTAAATTAGGCATCTCTTTTTCTTTTGAAAGGAGAGTTAAGTATTACTGCAAAGAAGAACAAATATTAAATATGAACAACTTAAAATTTGAGCCCTGGTATGATTGACTGATTGAAATTTGTGACTTTCTAACCTTAAACAAATATTAAACAAGTTTTCAAATGGCCAGAAAAGTACTTAAGTTTTTCTTAACATCTTGGCCTTTGTAATAAATGGAACTTAAAACATGTATTTAAAAAATCTAAAAAGAAAGAGGAGGCATGCCATTCTATTTCTCTAATACTACCACTTTAGAAGACTACATTTCTAGTTTAGTAACTAATAATATATTTTAATCTTCACCCAATGATATGTTTTTTGCTTTTGAAGCAGGAGACATTGGATGTGTGTGTGTGTGAGAGAGAGAGGGAGGGAGGGAGGGAAGGAGGGAGAGAGAGAGAAAGTGAGAGAGAGAGAGAGAGAGAAAATGAGAGTGTTGAGATGTGAGAAACATTGATCGGTTGTTTTCTGAACATGTCCTGACCAGGGGTGGAACCTGCAACCTTCCGGTGTATGGGGCAATACGCTAGCTTACTGAGCTACCCAGCCAGGACACTAATAACACTTTTATTTTACTTTTTTTTTTAAGATTTCATTTATTATTTCCAGAGAGAGAGGAATGGAAAGAGGCAGAGAGGGAGAGAAACATCAATGTATGATTGCCTTTCACCTGCCTCCAGCCATGGACCTGGCTTACAACCTGGTTATGTGCCCTGACTGGGGAATCGAACCAGTGACATTGGGTTCACAGGCTGGCCCCTTATTAATAACACTTTTATTTTCATTGGCATAGATATTTCCCTATGTGAGATGTATTGTACTTTGAGTGACACTGCCAAAAAATTGTATTCTTTAGGTTGAATGAATAATTGGACATTTCCTATTATCTCTTGAAAGAGCTTTGTTATTAGATTGTCTTTTTTTCACTCATAGTTCCTGAAATGTCTCAAACGAAGTCGTTGTCACTTTAGAAATTTTCAAGAGACTATTTTAGGAATTATTCCAATTCTCTTAAGGTAAGCGAGGATTGGTATCTCAAAGATGACTTACTTTAGTTACTATAAAACAAGGACAAAGTAGGCATTATAAAAACTTGACACTGCACTTAAAATGAAAATAATATGAAGGGTATTTCAAAATATGTCTTACAGGTCAAACTTCCTTTCATCCTGTAGTAGTTTCCACATATTTCTTTTTCCCCACTGAGTACATCAGAGTTCAAGTGAATCAATAACATTTGCTAAAATTATATTTTACTGGATTATATTGGATACAAATTATATTTTAGAAGTAAATCTCAGTTAGAATTCTTGTGCTTCATGCAGTACTTACATCCTGCTGCTAGACTGTGGCCCTTAAGTCTTTACCCCCAGGACTCATTCTTAGTCGTACCATATCTCTCACTCCACTAACCTCCTTTCACAGGAAAATCTCAAGTCATCTTTGTTTAATGCAAACTACCTGTGATGTGGTTGGTGAAATCTGGCAAAAAGAATCAGAAAACTATTTCTCCCAGGGCCTGTTTAGTTACTAAACTCCACTACATATCTATAAAAATGTTATTTATTTTGCATCTGTTGAGAGGATAAGAAGCAGTATGCAAAACATCTTCACTCTGACCAATAGATAGTAGTAGCAGGGATTGTTATCAGACACTGGCTCTACTTTCCAATCTAGAGGAAAAGAAGGAGCACATTGAATAACTTCTAAAGTTAAGCTGTGATAAGAACCGTAATCCTTGTAGTAGAGGGAAAGCCATGGTAATTTCTATTAGAGGTTCTAAGACTGCTCCGTAGAGGGATGGCCCATGAGCTGCACATTGTTGGGTGGGTTGCCTTTGAATGGGTGGAGGGAGAGGAAAGGGCTGTCCAGACACAGGAAACAGCTTGAGCTCAGGGCGAGGCAGGAAGTTCTGGGTGTGGATAGGGCTGAGGTCCTCGGTGGCTGGTTTAGCCCACAGAAATGCTTTTTTTGGGGGGAATATATGCAATGCTTTCATAGATGTAAGTCAACAGAGAAACATGAAGCATTTCACTTAAAAATTCTAGATTTCCAAAATTTCTTCTGAAACATTTGAGGTCTTACAATCATTGGTTGAAGCTGAACCACTTTTCCTTAGTTTTGCTTTAATTATTATCTTTCAGACAATTTAATATAGTTTAGTTAAAATAGTCCATTCATTTTTAAAAGTTTCATGGCTATTATTGCCATTTTATTCTTCCATATATTGATAACAATTTTATTTCTCTAGAAATATGGTATGTATTTGCAGTTAATTGAAACCTTATTGTATATTGTTTTTTGGTAAGATTTAGCAACTTTTATGTTGAGTTCTAGAGATATTTTACATTTGTGCTTGCTTGACTTTATGTATTTTAATCTAACTAGTCATTGTTAGTATATTTTTGTAGATCTACAATGGCTTGGAATGAAATGTTTTATGTTAAAAAGACATCTTTTTTCCCCACTAAAAATTATAATTAGGAACAAATTTTGAATTTTATCAAAGTTTTTGGGCATCTTATGATCTTCCTTTGACATATTGATGCTTTGGGTATTCAATAATAAATTAGTAAGTTTTCTATGTTTTATTTTGCTCTGGAATAATTCCTACAGTGTAAGAATGATATTTTAAAAGTTCTTTTAACGTATGCTGTTTTTTAACTGTTAAGAAACGTTGTATCTATGTTTTAAAATAATTATTTGACGTCTGCCATGTCACACCCCACAAAATCTGTTTTGTAGTGACTGATTCAGTCAGATTTCCTGCTTTTTTTTTGTAAGTCAACATTGATTGATATTTATAGTTACTGCCAAAATAATTTTATGGCTATTTTCAAGTTTTGTAGCCTTAATTTAAACAATGTATTTTTTCAATGTCCATTTGGGGGAGAAATCAATTCCTAATTTCATGATTTTTGTACTTTATATCTTTAAAAATAGACTAGTTTACCTATGAGTCTGTCTCTATTTTGATGGTTGGTTAATTTTGTTCATTAGCTTCCATGGTTGGGGAGGGGAGGTAGTGGGAGGTGAAGGGGGGGAGTATGGGTAGGATACAGATTGGTGCAAGGAGGCAGGAACTGGGGGAGCAAACACATAATACAGTGTACAGATGATGTGCACCTGGAACTTATGTAATTTTGTTAACCAGTGTTATCCCCATAAATTCAAAATAAAAGGAAAAAAGAAACTAGAGAATTTATTATTTAAAAATATTTAAGTTTACTTAATTTAGTACTTTTTTCTATTGCTGATTATGTTATTGTTGTTACGTTAAAAACCATTAACATTTCGTGATGAAGTATATTAATTAATGATTTAACCAATATTGAAAAGAATAAACTTGTCAGGTGATGAAATGAAAATTTTGTGTTAAAATATTTCAACTCAACTTTAATGTCCCATTTAAAAAAAATTGATAAAGGCAGCTGTTGAAATACCTGTATTATCAAAACAGCCTTAGACCTCAGTGTAGGTAGTTACTTGTTTGAAGCTCTTAAAACATTTTCTATCTACAGGTGAAAGCATTTTCTATCTACAGATGAAGCCTTTAATAGCTAGCAAGCAAAATATATGATCATGAGATATAATTGACTATGAGTGCCTTGAGGACAGGGACAATATTTTATAAACAGCCTTGAATTCCCAATTGCTGAGGTCCGAACTAGATAGAATAAGGGCTCAATCAAGTGTGTGAAACTCAGCTGTGCTATTTCTTCTTCGGACAGACAAGAAATTGCTATCTCATAACTACCTTAACTTTATTACGCAGTAAGATGTGATGCCGAAAGCATCAGTCTCTTGGCCCGAGTTTCACTCTCTCTCCTGGGGACATTCTGTCCTTACACATGGTATGAAAGGCATTTCTTTCCCTCTCGCTTTACAAAGCCTTCCTTTCTCACCTTTGGTGGTAATTAGGCACAATGTATATTAGGGTTTTTTCCCTTTTATTTTCAGGGCTTGAGTGTTGAATTATGTGAACAAGTACCTCATTCTTTTATGGAAAAGGTTCTCTTTCAGAAGCGCTCATTCTGTTAATATGTTCAGGTTGGAAGCCAAGTAATGCTGGCTCCTCAACCTGTGCATTTGCCGAGCGAAGCCAGAAATTCAGTCTGTACATCCCATTCCATAGCCATTTATGAACTTACTCTTCTACCAAAGACCTTTTCCCTCTCTTCTCTGCCTTTCCTTCCCCTCCCTTGTCTTCACAGTAAATTTGTTGTGTAAACCTATAATAATAGCAAATTATTCCACTCTGTATTTTATGATGCTTCTGATTAGACCAATTCATATATGATAATGATGTGATTTATTGTTCTTAGCTTTGCTTCCCATTCTTTACTTCGTTAATCAGATTGTTTTTTTTTGTTTTTTTGTTTTTTTTAATTTAAACAAATAGTCCACAAGAAAGTTAGAATTAGGGACAAAACTCAGTTCTGTTTTGGGGATTACAAAACTCATATAGCTGTGTTTCTAGAAAACATTTGTATATTAAGAATTCTGAAGTGGCTAAATAAGTCACTGTTTTCTTTAACAGTATGTCTACTGACCTGTCTTAAAAAAGCTCATCAGAGATGCCTAATTGTGTCTCCAACTTGGTTTTGGGGATTTATAAATACTATCATCCAATGAACTTTTTGCATTTATTTAGTAAAAGAACAGATCCCTTCCCAACACTAAAACAATCATTGGCTCATGCTATGCCTGGACCTGGTGATGCACTAAATATAAAGGTGATCCAGCCCACTGTGAACTGTGCAGCCTACAATCCAAAAGAAAACACGAACACCCAACAGATCATTTCAAAAATTAATTAAATTAATAAAAGCAGGTAGGTGCTACCAAAAAAGATTTTTTTTTAAAAAAGGTACACAGTGCGACTGTGGCATCTGTGTAAGGCATAAAGGGAGAACTAACCTACTTTCATGATGTTTACTCATGTAGTTTAAAAGATGAGAGTTTAGACACTCCCTATTTTATCTCAAAGCCACCATTGTTTATTGGTTTCCTGTGGTATACTATTTTGTATTGCTAGTCCATTGCTTCTTAAAATAATCTAATGAATTTAGAAGTTGATAGATTTAATTAGTTCATGAGCTTATATACTAAACTAGGATGATGTTTGCTGGAGAGAAAGTTAACTGACTTCTGAAATTGTATACTAGCTCTAGCTATATTGTATTTTTATTTTGTGACACTGGGAAATGGTGGTGCCAAGAACAGAAATTAAGGAGTTGAGCAAAAAATACAGGGAAAGCTGCAGACAAATATAGTAAAAACCATATCCATCTTGACCAAGAGAGTAGGGTCCTGGTCATTCAAAACTTCCAGCATGTAGATTCACTGAAACCATTTGTTATTGAGTAGTATTTAATTTGCAATGTTCGGAGGGCACACAAAACAAGCAATTTTGGTACCGGATTTATCTTTATGAATCTCAATTTATGTGAATGTGCAGAAGTGTCAGACTGTAATGCTGTGGTTGAATACATGTTGGATAACAAAATGTGAGTTTAGTGATATCCACAGAATATCGCTACCTGTCCATAGAGGAGCAATGATGCAGTACTACAAACTGTCTAGAAACAAAAGGTACAAAAGGTATGACTATTCAAATAGAGTACAGTATGTGCAACTTAGATGCCTTACAAGCCTGAAAAGCACTTCATCTGGGAAATTGTGGTACCTCAATATGCGTCTTTATTTATGTATGGTGTGCATGTATATATTTTAATAACAGGATAAAGTAAATTTTATTACCCAGTTTTGGAAAGGCACTAGTCTACTGGGAAAAAGTATTCTCATCTTTCTCATGTTAAATTCACTTTTTCAGCTCTATTCCACTGTCATGTTTTAGCTATGTCTACTTCTAACCAAGCTATTGTTTGCCTCTAAATCATTATGTAAACTGTGATGCTACGATAAAGAATTGACTAGGTCTCATGTTGTGATGAGCAGTTATTGTGTAATCACTGTATTTTATTTGATAGCATCATAGTAGATCAAAGCTTTTGAAACTAGGCAGAATTGAATTATGGCTCACTAATACATATTCATGGTGATTCTGAAGTTGCCTTTTTTTAAATTTCAGATCACTTCAAGGAAAAGGAAACATTTTCTTAATTTTGATTGCTTTTCTCAAAAAGATCTATAAAGTCAAATAAAAAGAACACATTTATAAATTAGCCAAATACCCCTAATTGAAGATGTGGACTTTGTTCTTCAAATTCTCGGTGGGGTGTACTTGAGCAATTTAAGAGATTGTCTGCTTGTGAGTGATCACTAATAGCCAGCATAGCCCTGCTCGGCTATTTTAGATGTAGAGTACGCTTTTAAAATAGTTTATTTTTATTGTACTGGTTTTCATTAGCATTTATTCCCAATATCCCGCCCCGCCGCCGTCACCTCAGATGTAGAGAGCCTCTGAACAGGCGTTTTCTGTTGCATTGTTGATACTATTTCTTAGCACCTAGACTGGCATCTTTGAATCACAAAATTTTAAAATCAAATCATTGTTCTAATTCGACACGATGAAACAAAACCTCTAATGACCAGCTGAAAGGATATTCCTATTAGTAATCCTAAAAATGTGAAATGGAAAATGTTTTCTACAGCTAGAATGAAATTGTACAGTCTCTGAAATTCATTATTTTTTGGGTAGAATTTTTACAAGTGATGTTTTAAAGAATAACTTACTTAGAAATAATTTTAAATTTATAGCAAGTTGCATGAGCAGTACATTTGTTAGCATTTCACCCTGATTGCATGTGCTGCCTTGTTTTCCTTCATTACTTTGTGTCCTTGGGTGCTACTGGGCAAAACATAGACTAATGTTTTATGGTTGAATTTTTGCCACGTATGCCTTTAGGACTGTTGTTAGAATATGTCTGTCTGTGTCTTACTTGAGGTTTAAATCCACACTTATTTTTTCTTATGATTGGTATGCTATGGAAGTGAAGAAGATGGACATAGTCTTCACCCATAAGGAACCAGAACTAGGGGCTGAAACAGCTGCAGTACAGTTGAGGACTTTTACAAAATGGAAGACATGCATTGGAAGTGCTTCCCTAGCTCCCTTGCTTAGTATCTTCTTTGGTTTGCAATATCTGCTGAGTGAATTATTTGGTATTTGTGGTGTTGGGGTATGTTAAAGGGTTACCTCTGAGAGCTGCAGTGTCTGATATAAGACAACCACCTGGATTTGATGGTCTTGATCGGAGGGTACTAGCTTATATTTCTGAGCAAAGTAAGATTTATATTGTGAGGGGCTTAAATGCTTATGGGAGTTGATGTAGGGCAAAAAGATTTCTCTAAAACCATTTCTATAATGATATTAGGAATCTAAGTTGAGTAGTAAAAAGTGAGTCATAAAAATAGCCTTTCCTAAGCTTCAGAAAGTAAACACATGTTAATGTTATAAAAACCAGGCCACTTTAATGTTACAAAAACATATGCTACTTTAAGGTTTTGGAAATACTATTTTCCATGTGAACTTGATTTATTTTCTTAAATATAGTACCTTTTCATGTTTTGAATATAATTGCTAAATTATAGTTTAGTGCTCTGTAAGTTACCTAGCAAACTATTTTCTAAAAATTGTTAAGCCTGTGGAGATTCCTGGCACAAAGTTTATTTTAAAAAATAGGTTACCAAAGTCTGATTAATTACAGTGGGGCTTTCCAATGGTATTGACTAAATATCTGAAAGTATGCATTCCCATCTGTGGCAAAACTCATATATGAGGTTTGATATAGCCATTCATTATTCAGTAGATAGATCTGTAAGACATTAGACCTAAAGAGTCCTGGGAACTTGAAGAAGCTCTAGAAATTGTCTTCCATAGATAAAGGTAAAATGACCTGCACTAGGTTACAGAGTTTGAATGCAATAAAGTCAGAGGCAAAGATAGGAATTTATTTCTCTAAGTCAAAAGTGATACCTACCATACATAGATGTCTCTCTCCTTCTCTCTAAAAAATAATAAAATCTTTAAAAAAAAAAAGTGATACCTAAGGTCCCAGTGCTTCTGATTTGGTGATGGTAGTAGTGGTAATAAAAATAATAACAGTGGTGATTTTGGTAGTGGTAACAGTAGTAGTAGTAGCAGCAGCAGCAGCAATAGTTTGATTAACTTAGCAGTTTGTAACCAAGCTTTAGTCAGGGATAAGCGAATACTGATGGTTCACATTTACCTGGACCATTTTTAGCACTTAGTTAAAATTGGTTCAGTGTACGTTCATCAGTGTGTAAGTGTGAGCAGTGAGTTCAGCATTAGCCTTGTATGATAAACTGAGAATCTGAATTGCCTTTAGTATTATGGCTGATACTGGTTACATTCCTGGGACCAGGATTTCTGGGATTCTATGGAGAGGTGAATAGAACAGAGGGAAATTTAGAGCTGCAGTGTCTAAAGATCACTTGATACTATAGGTACTTACTATAGGCTAACTATGGCCTCTAAGATTAGTTTAGCTGGTTGGTTGATTATATTTTAGTTTCTTCCTTTTTGGGGATTCATATATATTATAAAGGGAAGAGAATAGAAAATTAACTTCTGAATATTTACATGTTGAGCCAATAGATACACCTGTAAGTCAAAAGAAATGTTAAAAAAAAGTGTTTGGGAGAGGAGTTTGTTTAGTTAGGACCTGCAGTATGGAAAAATAATGAGTTACTGCTTCAGATAAAAATTGCTTTGCAGTTGCACATATTTAAATCATTAAAACACATGACTATATGTACAACATTTATATTTTTAAGTATGCTGTGTGGTCAAATGTTTGTAAAAATACTTAGAACTTAAAAATGTTCTAAGTTAAGGTTAAACATGTAGAGTTTTGTAGTATCTTAGTCTCGTTAAACAGCAGATCTAGCAGCATGTGTAGCTTTGGGATCTTCAAGTCAGGACCTTGATGCTTTACAAGTCCCTGAGGTTTTATAATGGTGTTTAGAAACTTGCAACTTTTGAAACGGACTCTTTCATTACATTTACAACTCATCCATGCTGTGATTTGTGCCTCCATTTTCCTCTTTTATTAAAGAAGATCAAGGTTGTTGATTGAAGAAAACGGAGCAAGCTTTGCTATTTGCAGACCCAGCAATGGTGGATACACATTCTCCCAGTTAAAAGTTCATGCGCAAGTGTTTGTGGAAAGGATACTCTACTGTACTTTCCAAAAATGCCGAGAGTGCCACAAAAAAGTCCTTGCTTTACACGTTGTATAAAATCCTTGAGTAACTACCAGTTTCTCTGTCTTTGAACGAGGCTCTTGGAAACTTTTCAGAGACAAAACTGTTCTGACCTTGCTATTTTATGTTCATTTTTAACTGAATTCATATTAGCACAATGTGAGCTAGGCATTTTCCCTTTTTTTAAGAGTTAGAAACAAGTGAAGTAACTCAGCCAAGGAAAGAGAGTTGGAATTTGAACCCAGAAATGCCTGACCTGATGTTTCTAGTAAGTCCAGATATTTAACTTTTTTTTTCTCTCAACTTTCATGTAATGAGTTCAGCTAAATGCTGCAAACTGTGAGGGTTAGTTACTGAACTAGATTCTAAATTGCTTTCCAGCTTTTTTTGGAGCTCCCTGGGCAGGCTTTTATTCTCTTCTTCCATCACATCCCAAAAGGCTAAGTGGGCTGAGAACATGAACACTTATCTCATTTTATTGTGATATCTGTGATATGGAAGGTAATGTTTTCTTTCTAATAAGCAGTAACCACACATGTAAGCAAGGATAAAAGGAAAATGACATTGGTAGAGTTTTCTTGCTGTAGGTATAACCTACTTGGTTTCCTAGGAAACAGAAGCATGATTTACAAATATTGATTTGAAAAAGCTTGAAGGAAATCCTAGGCCATTGTTTCAGCCTTTAAAATAGTTTTTCTGAAGAGATCAAGTGAAGTCATTGAACCTTTAATGACCACATTTTATTTAGACTTCATCCGGCTGAGTAGATGGTTCTGTGGTATTTGTATTGAGATTCGTTATGATTGTTTTATTTGGTGCCGCCTTGTTTTTCTGTGCTAGAAAAAAAGGGGGACTTATTTTTGTTTGTGGCTGGGTGTAGTCTGGTCTGTCACGTTTTGATTTTCTGAGCATGGTGCTGGATGCTGGTGAAAGGGACAGTGAATACAAAGGAAGGCAAACAATTTAAGATAGCGCTTAGAGTTTAGTTAGACTGTTTGACGGCAAACTTTCAGAGTTGTTGGAGCCCCGGTACCTTTCACTATCACCAATTCAGATGAAAGCATTCTGAGATTTGTAACTAACCGGGGAAGAAGAGGACCTCCAGGAACAACCTCTGAACACTTATCAGCAAATTCGCATAAAACTGAGAGAAACTGCTCACCATGTGTGTAACAGTTGAGGCTCTGTAGAGCAGAACTAGCTCCTGACATGATGGAAAATGGTAGGAATATGGGTGGGGAAAACACTACTGTCCTCAGAGGGTTCCATGAACGTGTAAGAGTACAGGCTGTGTTTGTGTGTTGAGGGCAACTGTGCATCCCTGACAGTGTCACAATACCATGCTGAACGCAACCCAACACACCCATGCAGTTCTGCAATCAGATATGAGGCTTGGCTGCAGTCACTTCCCACTGTTACCAGTATTCAAAATGGTACCTTCAAGTCACTGGGAATTGTTTTAAGTTTCCAGTATGTTCTACTGTAACACAATTTATAAACATGGCCTTTAAATTTTAGAATGAAAAATATGGCCCTGAAAGGGTTCACTGTGACAAAAGTTCAGCCATTTTTGCAAGACTTGTTCCTTGAGGATTCTTGGTAATTGAGGTTTCACTGAATACAGTTTGATTGTTATTACCTGCTGACATTTCCAATCTGAAATATCACATGGAGTTTTCAGTCACATCTCAAGAAAGAACTGGATCTGAAGAGAAAGGGGAGTGAACTGATCATTGTTCTACCTTGCTGTTTTAAAAATGTGAACTTTTTAGGCTGGAGGATGGATGATCAGCCTCTAAAATGTTGAACTTTATTGACCAAATCTCAGAAATGGAAATTAGACTGGACTTTTCTTGTGAAACCTGAAAGTGTAAAACATATGAAAGGACATAATATTGCATACCATGAGTAGAATGATTACAAAACATATTACTTATGCTAGGTGTTTTATGCTGAAAACATGTAGCTTAAAAAATGCTTTCAAAAGGTAGTCATGTCTATAGAACAGTAGACCTGAAAGCTTCTGGTTGTGATAGTTTTGGACATTATTGTCAACAAAGGTAACTAAGAAGGAATAGTGGAATCACCATGAAAACTGAGAGACTTTTTAGATTTGTGGCCCTGTCAAATACATTGATTAACAAATGGGAACTAAGAGATACTAAGTATGGTTACTTCATAGAGGTGTGTAAGGGAAAGAGGACAGACCTGCTTATGATTGAGACTACATCTGGCTGAACACGAATGTGGGAAAAGCAAGGAAAATAACTGAATGTTTTGTGCTAACGAAGAAGTAGGAGACAAGTTGTAGAACCGTGGAGTTGCCTCTCTTTTCTAAGTTTTGGGTATAGTGACCCCAATCTGCCCCCAAAAGATGACTTAGCCTCCTCAAGATGTCCCTGGTGACTTTTTCGTACCTCACTAGAGCAAATGAACCAGCCGACCACTGTTACTACCACTGTCCCGTTTAATCTTCAGCAGGCACTTCACTTGGGCTGGTGGTAGATGATAGAGCACTGCTTTGCATTCAGTGAAGGGAACTTTTTGAGCTCCACAGCAACATGGTGGATATATTGATGTGAAAAAGCTTAACCGGGGCAGAATTCAAATTGGATTTAATGGGAAGGAACTGAGTCGAGGAGGCTAGGTAGAAAGTAAAAATTCTGGTCTAGCCTAAAATATGTCTTAAATGCAAGAACTATGTAGAATTAAGAGTATTTTATTAGAAGTTTCTTTTCTTTTCACCTGAGGACATGCTTATTGGTTTTAGAGAGAGGAAGGGACTGGGAGAGAAACATGTATGGGTTGTCTCTTATCCATGCCCTGACCTGAGACCAAAACCACAACCAGGAGTTGAACCTGAGAGCTATCAGTTTGTGGAATGACACTCCAACCAACTGAGCCACACCAGCCACACCAGCCAGGGCTGAAAGATATTTTGGCTCCTGAGAATACAAACGAAGAAGAAGAAAGAGAAAGCAAGGACTTGGAAGTTTCAGTCCTAAATGATTGTGAGAATGGGTGATGCTATTCACATAGGGACATTGCAGAAGAGTTGATTTGGGGTTAGATTATGAGTTCATATTGCATATTGGTCATATTACACATATGAGCTGATAGTACTTCTTGTGAGCAGATTTCTGAAATTATGGAACTGGAGCTCAGGTAAAATCTTTGAGCTAGAAAAAGTTTTGAGCATAATTCAGTACACTATGGGGAAACATAGTTTGCTTTTCTTCAAGCATTGCCATTTCAACACTTGCCTCAAAGATTATATTTCTGCCTCACTGTTTATCCACATTTTCAAACTATGTAATTCAGCTAAACTAAGATATGTTTGCTTATGAGTAAAGAAAATGAACTGAAACTGGTTTTAATGATAAAGGGAACTTTGGTTGCCTGATAACAGAGGCCAGAGGTAGGTAAGTCCTCAGGATTTGTTTGATTGAACATCTCAGCAGTATCCGCAAGGATGGGTCCAGTTTCTGTCTCTGTGTCAGTTTCACCATCAGTCTGGCTGCTCCTCATGTGTGCAGGAGCGAGAAGGAAGGCGTCTGGTTTTCCACTCGTAGTGTGAAAAGTTGGTTTTTGGCAGCAGCTTCGGAAGATGAGGAAGCATCTTTCTCAAGTGCCATTTGTGACAAAGACACCACAATGAACCCTGGTCATGGGATGTTTTCCCATTTATTAACATTTCTTTCAGAGCATAGGTTTTATATTACTCTTGTTAAGTTTATTCTTAAGTATTTTGTTATTTTTGATGCTATTGTAAATAGAGTTTTCTTTTTATTGAGATAGAATTGACGTAAAACATTAGTCTCAGATACGCAACATAATTATTTGATATTTGTGTATATTGTGAAATGATCGCCATAGTAAGTCCGGTTGCAATATATAGTTACACATTTTCTTTTTCTTGTGATGAGAACTTTTAACGATTTACTCTCAGAAACTTTCCAATATGCAATAGAGTACCATTAACTATAAGTAGAATTGCTTTCTTAATTTCATTTTTGGATTGTTCATGCAAGTTATGTAGAAACACACTTGATTTTTATATGTTGATCTTGTATCTGGCAAGTTCTAATTTTTAAACTGAATTTCTTAGAAACTTCTATATTAGGATCATGTCATCTGTGGACAGAGTTAGTTTTACTTCTTCCTTTCCAATATGAATGGCTTTTATTTCTTGCCTAATTGCCCTGGCTAGAACTTTCAGTACAATCCATTCTTATCTTCTTCCTGATCCCAGAAGGGAAAGCTTCTAGTCTTTAACCATTAAACATTGTGTAATTTATTTTGTAGATGTCCTTTATCATGTTAAAGAAGTTCCTTTCGATTCCTAGTTTGCTGAATGTTTTTATTGTAAAAGTGATTTGGATTTTGTCAGATGCTTTTACTGAATCTCTTGCTATGATTATATAGTTTTTGTTTGTTAGTTTATTGATATAGTGCATTACATTAATTGATTTTCAGATGTTAAACCACTTTGCATACCTTGGATAAATCTCACTTGGTCATGATACGTAGTTTTTAAATATTATGCTAGTTTACGTTTACTGGTATTTTATTAAGGATTTACATATCTCTATTTGTGAGAGATAATGGTCTGTAGTGTTCTTGTGATGTCTTGGTTGCAAATATTCATTTTTAAATGCCTAGATTTTTAGATTAATTGGAATTTTGAACATGCTCTTGGTGACTGAATAGAATGGCATATGAATGAACAATCTATCATCATATTTTGAAGGGTCCTTTTAGGATTGGAAAAGACCAAAGTAACACCTATTTTTTTTTACAATGGAATGACGGACTCCATTGCATTCCTGAATCTGGAGTGTTTTCTGCTCTCTACCTTTGTATGTGTGTGTGTATGTGTGTAGGAAGTGTATCCTGACTCATTTACCCCATAATTTACCTGAAAAGGATTGACTATATTATAGTATGAATGAAGTAAAATGAATTTTATGGAGATTAAGCTTGGATTTGTATTTAAGGTTTATTACCTTTTTTGATGATTAGAACATGTGAATTTTACAAATGATAATTACATAGTTCCACCAGAGGTAGCAGAGTAATTTGCTACACAGGTGTCTCATTTTTCAACAATACAGTTGTTTACAATGTAATCTAAAATATTAAAGCCTATTGTCTTGTAACATCCTCATATGGGCACACTTAAAGTTTGTACATTTAATCATAATTATTTGTGAGTAGTTTAGCACTTCGGAGTGCTTTTTTGTTTGTTAGCTAATCTGGTCATCATCAATGTGTTGTAAAAAATGGTGGAATTAATACGAACTTAATTTGTCAGACAAACAAATTCAGTCATTGAAAGACCTCAAATCTACATAGTGGCATTGGGAAGATAGGAACCTAGAGGTTCAGAATCCCAGCCAGATGGTCCATTTAATCAAATTATGTCCATAAACATATCATCTAATGATCAAATTTTGGTTCCTGAGTAGCTGTTTTTTTTTTTTTTTTTTTTTTTTTTTTTTCATCCTAGACTTAGAAAGATAGTATAGGCAACATTGTCATCAACACAGTCATTTCTATGGTGGGTTAAATGCATCTGAAGAATGGTGGTAATCCTTAGTGGAATTTTTCCGTAAGTTTGCTAAGTAGTAAGAGTTGCTTTGCTGTTGGACTTGAGCTGTCATAGAGTTTTTAGCAGACTCCTAGCCCCTGGGATCTCACAATGTTGGGACAGAGCGCAGGACCATACTTTTGTCCTGGTCTGTAGGATACCACTCCCCCCTCCAATTATTCATCCTTGGGAAGCTTCTAAGAATTAAGAAGATATCGGTGAAGCTGCCCCTGATGGTGCCCTCATTAGTGTTTTCCTGGTTAAAGATGACCCTGGGCACAGTGACTGGCAGTGCCTTCTTTTCTGCTCCTTAACTATTTGTGCATTGTGAGGGTGGGGTGTGGGGTGTTCATTGATACCCCTTCTGGCTTCCTGTACACCATGCTCTGAGAAACACCAGTTAATTACCCATTAGTAACTTATTCTTTACAGAGGTTTTCATTGGATGCTAACAACTGAAGAACTTACTATTTCTAATTTACAGAAAAACCACCCTGAGGCTTAGGAACTTGATTGCCGGACTAGAAGCCGGTACACGTCACGCTAGGGTCAGAGACCTACCTGACTTCTATCATTTTATAGACTCCTTGCAAACAGGGAGTGCATTTTAGTTACTGTTTTAGTCCCAGCACTTAGCACAGATCCTGGCCCACAGTTGGAGCCCTGGTACGTGTTATATGAATGTTGATTCCCTGCTCCATCCCTTGTGGCTGTCCACAACTCTGCCATTGTGAGATTGCTCCCACTAAGATTCTAGATAGAGGACATGGAGGCTTTGTTCTTATGGCCTAGGGGCATCAGCTTCTTTGAGAGGTGAGAAAATCCTGCCAAGATTTTTATTCTGAAACCATTCTGTGACCTGTGTAACTTCTGACAGAGGACCTATGCCAATTCACATCATGTGCACTTGTAAGCTCCTTGTTCCATGTGCTGTAGATGGCAGAACTCATGGAGCTACTGCTTTGTATCTGAACTTGTGCCTTGGGCTGTGCTTTCTGTTCTTTATTCAGTAAGTGGTATTGCCAGAGTCAACTCCAGATGAAATTGTCATCACACAATGTCATAGTTCTTCTCCAGCATCTTCAGTTGCATGTAAGTGAAATGTTCTATACAGTATATATTTTGGAAGATACAAGGAAAGAGGTATAATAGATTAACATCTTCAAAACAAAAATGCTAGCAGGTGATCATCAGCCTGTCTCATGCTTAAAAATAACAGTGATTTCTTTAGCAAACAATCAGTTAAGAACAAAAATTGGTTTTTAAAATTTAAACCATGCTTATAGTTACATAAAATATTAATAGAAGTGTATTTTTATATAATGTTAATGCATACAATAGTAACCAGGCTGAAAGTAAAATTGATGCTATAATTTTGATCCTCATTGAAGGTACTCATTGCTTAAATGATGGTTTCAGTGGGCATCCGCAATCCCTATTCCAATAGACTAGATACTTGGCTTTTTGCTGGGAAAATGAGTGCTATTGCAGTATTTCTCAGTGTTTGTTCCACTGACAGTTTGCACCAGATTTACCAGAAGTGTGTGTTATTAGGCAGCACTGGGGCTAACCCCAGATGACTCAGAGCAGAACTTTTGAAGGTGGAGCCCAGGATCTGGCATTGTTCCAAGCTCCCCATGGACTGTGGTAAACTCTAAAGTTAGAAGTCCACCAGCTAGTGAATAGCAGCTAAGAAAGAGAGTCACAGCCATTTCACAAACAGACAAATGTAGTTTGCCACATGAGTTAACCCGTGTTTGTACTTAACAATTGGTTTTCATATAAAACTACCTGTCGCCAATGTGTTAAGGTTACTTTGTGTTTGTGTCTGGAAATAAGGATGATAATAAGAGTCGGTGCCTCAAAAAAAGTGTGAGGATTCAGCAAACTGTGTGTAATCTAATTAGTGCAGCATCTGGTACCTAGCAAGTACTCAAGAAATGCTATGGAGGGTAGTAGGGGTGTCTCAGTGTTACCTGTTGTTACTACTGTCATTGCATCCAAATGATATAACAACTGATGGAACTCAAAATTCCCTGAAAACAGGAATGTGAAACTGTTGCCAGAGTTATTAAATCAGTGACAGATAATGCCAAACTATGGTGTGCAACCTGTTTTTATAAATAAAGTTTTATTGGTACACAGACACCCATTTGTATACTCATTGCCTGTGGCAGCTTTGGACTCGTTGGCCCACAGAGCTGAAAATATTTATTCTCTGGCTCTTGATAGGAAATGTTTTTGGATGTCTGCTCAGTACCAATGGGAATTATCCACATGAATTCATGGCCCAGAGGTCGTCGGGTGTGTTGGTAAGAGAGTGCCGGTAGCAAGAGAGTGCTGGGAGAAGTGGCCAGTTTTCTGCTCTTGGCTCCAGACCTCATGCTTCAGGTCTTTGAGAAGGACCAGCTCTTCATGGGCCTCTCTCATTCCACCTTACAACCAGTGACAGGGTTCAGTAGCACCTTGGTATCTGGGAAGCCGGGTGGGTGAATGCTGTGGAGACTCTCAGAACTCAGGTGTTATAGCCCCTACAATAGTGACATAGGAAAGGCACATAGTATATAGAGAACATGTAGACAGACTTAGTCGTATGCCCAGGTGGGCTTCCTTACTGACAAATTTTAATTCACATTGAATACAGGTTATCGTTCATCTTCTACTATATTTAAGTTAAGAACCAAAATCAAACACAACTGATAGACCAGAAAAAAACAAAACTGACATAAAATTGTAGAAGGATCTTATCAACAATCACCATCTAATTCTCTAAACCTAAAAAATATAATAGAGATAGGATTGTTGAAATTTGTGATTGTATTTCACAATTAAGGTCAACTACTAGAACTTCTGTCAACAAGCCTTGTATCATGCTCACCCATATAAGCAACAATTACTGCATATGATTTTGATATTTTCTAACTTTTAACAGGAATATCTCCTTCCAAAATGACTAGTTATATCCTTCTTGCATGAGGCTGTAACGTTGTCATGGGCCTTAGTTGGGAAAGAACCTCTGGACTCTGGGTTTTATATTCAATTCCTAACATAATTTCCTATGTCCCTTGGGGCAAACGATGAACTATCTCCATTTTTGCATATATAATTGAAAATACAACAGACGTTTGTAAGTCTTCTTTAAAAATTCTTGGAGAGATGGAACAATTAGAGGGCTGTTCTGTGTTCCTACAGGCTTGCTTGTAGGTGCTTTCCTCTTTGTATTTCTTCCTTGTGAAGTGTTCTGTGTTTTCTCTCCACGCCTGATTCTGCCTTCCTTTGGTCCTCTGACTTCATTTCTCCCTTACGTTGCTTCTTTAAATGCTGATGTGTGTCCTGTGTGTCCAATGATTATGCATTATAACTAGCACAACACTTAACATTTTCCCTAAAAAGAACACTTTCTGCCAAACAATAATTACAAGTCTTTCTGTGTGTCCTTTGATTAATATATTTATTAGCTCACTGACTCACCAATAAAGAAAAAAAAAATTCCGTCTCCTGTTTTCTTGGACTCTTTATGTTGCTGGCTCAAGGGTGTTTGATTGTTTGATGCAGTGATAAAATTCCCCTGACGGCCCCTACTCACTCTAAATTTGGACTGCACGTACAGTATTCTTTTAGGCTTTATTGTTTCCTAAAATGTCTATTTAAATACTGTCCTACAGCTTAAATGGAACACTGTTATTGTGACTAAGAATACTAGTGTAATGGAGCAGTAGTTTAGAATTCATTACTACTCACATAACCATGCAGAAGCCAGCATGCCTACAAAGCAATCAGTAAGTTCTAGTGATCATTACATTTTGCCAGGGCCGTGGTGAATTTCTGATGGTTACTTGTAGTGATTTGTAAGTGGAGTGGTGAAAAGCCCTTGACCTTTAAATCCAAGTAGGCCTTTGTAAGACCTTGATATTTGGGGCAGAAGCAGAGTCATCCATAAGACTATAGTCACTGAACAGAACAGTATCATCTAATGCATGATTTTGGTGTACCTGTAGTGGGGTGAGGAGCTTTTAGTGTATTATTTTATTTTGAGACTTCTGTATACTTGAGAATGTTTGTAGTCCTTTTATAGGGAATGCTTGACTTGACTCTCATTTCATTTTCCTTTTATTGTTCATCAGAAAACCTTTATATTTGCTTAATTATCCCAGATTTTATTGGCTTGTGAGATATAACATCACATTGGCCAAGTGAATTGCATTTAAATTAATTTTTAATAATGAACTTCACCTACTTGTTCTAGGGCATGAAAATAGATGATTTTGTCATTTGAATTACTCTGTTATACTTTATGATCCTGTGCTTATGTTCTTGCTTTTCCCCTAAAATTCCCATCTGCCACTTCCTCCCTACTATACTCCCTCTTCTAACTGTTCCAACCTCATTCCAAGTTCATATGCCATCTGCTTCAAGAAGCTGTCCTGCTTTCCAAAGTCAGAGCAAATGCATTCTTTTTTTGCATTTCAATTTCTGTTCTCTTAGAGACATTTTGCCTAGACTTCTGTATCACAGTTATTTCATTCGTTTTCAATGTCAGGTATCATATATCAGGCTAAACCATATGAAATGACCACTTTTTGAATATTTTTGAGCATTAAAACATAGTAAGTTCCTGTGGTTGAACCTACTTCTTCAGCATCAACTGCACAAATATTTGAAAATAAATTATGGTCTGAGTTAGTTCAAACTCATTTTAGATTTGGATTTATGTATCCCTGTGTCCTAGAACACTTAGAAAATTTTGTTCGTGACAGATGTATTCAGGAAATGTTTGTTGAAATGAAGTAATTTGGCCTGTTTCAATTACCATTACTCTTTTTTAAGACAGCTAATAAATTGATGACCTAGAAATATTGTCTGTTCTGTGAGCTGCACCCTTTGAAAGCCAGCATTTTTGAGTTCACCATGTGTACTTTGCCCAACCCATGTCAGCATTGTTGTGAGAGAACTGAAGTTAAACTTCTTGTCTCCCAAAGTCACTGTTCCTTATGTTTTAGTTCTATACTGTATCGTGTATTACATGCCATTAAGTTGACTCAAGTGATGTCTGTAGTGTCCTGTCCTCAACAGCCCTGCGCAGCTGCTCTAGGTGCATGCTCATGGCTTCTTTAATGAAGTCATTCTACCTCAGGCTTGCTCTTCCTCTATCCCTGCTGCCTTCTCTTTTTTCCAACATAGTTGTCTTTTCCAAAGAACCCTGTCTTTTCATGATGTGCCCAGAGCAGGACAGCTTTGTTGTTTTTGTCTACAGCCATGTTTCAGGCTTAATTTGCTATGGACCCACTTGATTATCCTTCTGGCAGTTCAGGATCATCCATAGAGCTTTCCTCCAGTGCTGTATTTCTTTTCTTTGTCTCCACTCATCTTATTTTGCTTTACCCAATGCAAAAGTAATAATTAAAAAACTTTACTAATTGCTCTCTCTCAAAATTTTTTTACCAACTTAACTCTTGGCTGAAGGTCTGTTCATGTTACAGCTGCCCTGGAAAATCATTCCTGACTTTCTTTGTTTAATCATGGGGGAAAAAATTCTTTCCTTCTTCTGAAGTAATATTCTGTGCTTGCTAAAGGACTGGTTAAATCATAAGAGATGAAAGTTGTACTGACAACCTTGGACATTCCCTGTCCTTTGCCAGAAATAGCAACCTAGATATTCATCTTGTACAGAAAGATGTGCTTGTTCATTCTCAGTGAAACATCTTGTATTGGTCATTCTTAGAGGAGTGGAGGTCTAAGTGAGCTCACAGGGTGGAATCTGGGCTGTGGAGGTGGCGGGAGGAGGTAGGGTTGGAGGGAGGCAAACTATGGTGCTGAGCAAATGGAGAAGACTGTGCTTTTCTTTATTGACAGATTCCTTCATTTAATACCATATAATCTCTTAGCTGCTTACAGTGCAGTTAATTTCCTTAAGACTTTTTTTTTTTTTAGCTCTCACTTTTTTCTAACCGGAAGGAGTTTTACAAAAGAAAGAGATTTTGGAATTGGAGAGGAAGCTCTGTGTGAATAAATGGAAATATTTTGCAGCATCATACTTATGTTTTCATTTTTGTGAATTTCTTTTGTTCTTGAACCAACCATTTTTTAGTACATTAAATTAGGTGAAAATTCTGATTGACTCTTTCATAGGCTAGTAAGTCAATATAGATACTTTTCATTTTTAGACAGACCCCACTGGTTGAGGGTGATAAACTTGAGACTCTGTAGTCTGTACAGTTGAAGTAAGTAGTTTTAATAATTAACTAAGGTCACTTGTTTTCTGATATTTCCCGGCAGACATGGAGTAAGGGAACAAGTTACTGTAAATCTGTGGAAATGTGATTTCCATGTCTGTATGTAATGATATAGCATATGTGTTTCTGCTTATTCCAATGAATAATTCAGGAAATCATACTAACTCTTATGAGCATGAATTGTATACTCAGGGGTGGAGATCAGTGTATTCTCTGTGCATGCCTAGGATGGAATCTTGCACATGACAAGTTCATAAGTGTTATCTGTTGAGTTGATAAGTAAAGTATCCACTAGTTGTTTAATACCATATGATTAAGCTGTGAAGAACATAGGAGAATCATAATATTAAACATTCTTGAGGTTGTAAAGTGGAAGTAGAGAACAAAAAATCAATGTGTATTAATAGGAAATGATTAGTACCAAGCTCTTGTAGTAAAGTAAAATTTTAAGAAAAAGGAGACAGATGAAAAGAGTCAGCAGTACTAGTAATGTCATTTTCTAATTACTGAATATCTACTTTGGACCATTTATTGTGCTGTTTTACATGTTATTGCAATAAATCTTCATGACAAATTGTGGCTGGTGCCCCTGTTTTTTTCTCAGGATCACCTAGAAATGATGTGGCAGTGCTGGGATATAAGACCTATTCTGTCAGCCTCCTTTGCTACTTTGCTGTTTAATTGCTTTTCTAGTTTTCTAGAACTGTGTGGCCCAGGAATGGCACAGGACAGCAGTTGGGTCTCAGAGGCTCTTTGGACACCTACAAACCCAGTGGAGGCCTGGATCTCTCCCTAAACCAGAAGTGCAATGCAGATACTGCTCTCAGTGGATCTGGGTCCCACAGTTGGTGTTGGTGTAGCGAGGGGAAGAGGAAATATTGTAGAGCTATGTTAAGGGGTTTCCTTTGTCCCCACCCTCAACAGTATTAATATTTTTAATGATCTTTTCAAGCTGATCAATTTCCATTGTAGGAAATATTTTTATATACACCTATTAACAATTTTTAAAAATGAATGAAACATGGCTGGCATTGTGTTTGAATTACTTCACCTTGGGAACTGATGTAATTGATAGATCTCTGTCTGCTTGTTCTAGTTCCATCAACTGGGAGGTTTTACAAATATTAGTATCTGACCCCAGTCTCCAAAAATTCATAGTCAGTAGGTTATGATGGGGCTCAGGAAATCTTCATTAGTTTCTATGTATGTTGCCTTTTAACACCATCGAACCCTTTTTAAGCATACAAGTTCAGCAGTGTATAATCACATTGTTGTATAACAGATATCCAGAACTTTTTCATTTTGCAAAACTGAATCGCTATACTCATTAGACAACAATTCTCTATTATCGCCTCCTCCCAGCTCCTGGCAACTACCATTCTACTTTCCATAAATTTGATATTTCAGAATGAAATCATTCTGTATCCCCGTATCATCAAAGTAAATCATAGAGGCTTTTGTGACAGGCTTATTTCTAATAAAAAAAAATTGGAAATACTTTGTGTAGAGTTAAAAAATGTTTAACATGTACTGAGGGCTTTTGGAATAGAATATCATATATCACCAAATCTAGGATGCATATTCTCTCCTTACACACTTTTTAACATGTCTGAAGGCAGCTTATCATTGTGTAATAACTTAGTAGACAGAGTTTTGGTTCTTGCATGTAAAATAATTGTATATTTCATAATTGATGGGAACTTATTTTCAATGATGGTAAGGTAGGTGATCTCAATAAGGAAAAATGATTACCCAGAAAACATTCATTTAGGGATGCTCTTACTGTTCCCAGACTGTAAACGTTTTAATTTAACTAAAGAACAGAAAAGCTATTTGGTGTCATTAATCAGGACACTCGAATCATTACTCTGAATGATTATGCTTCATTTATTTGTGTCAGAATGTTTTCCACCCAATAATAGAGAATAGAAGTGCATCATTAATTACACTTGAGCAGCTCATACATGTGTGGGTATACATATTCCCATATAATCACACAATGAGTGAAATTTAATATAAGAAAGAATTCTTACAAAAGAATCAAAGATTTAATGAAATAATCCTATTAAATTCACAACCATGTATACTTGCACCTTATATCAGTTTTAAATGATGCTTAAAAAGTTTGGAGAAACATTTCCATATGCCTGTGTCTTTATAAATGGAAAGCATTTTTAATAATACGGTTTTTATCTTTGGGGTGTAATAGTTACATGCTTTGGAGAAAAGTATGACTAATTTTTTGAAATGTGATTGATTAAGTTGAACTGCTTCACTGTGATGGGATTTCTGTAAAAGATTTAGTTACTGCAAAAAGCTCCAGTCCTGGGCCTGGAATGTTGGATTTGCCCCTTTGCAGTAAATATGGACTCTGCCTTATGAGATACACGGTCAGTATGCTCCTCTAGTTTTCAGAACTCATGCCCCTGGGTAATGTTCTTTTCAGCTCTTTCCCTTTCCCCTGGCTAGCTGGACTCTTGTCAGAAAACCACAAAACAAATTAACAAACAAAACACACTTGCAGTGTGTAATTGTGATATTATAAAAACGCATTGTATATTTTGCTAAGTCCAAAAGGCAGAAGTTAACCACCTTGTTTCCTCACTTGTATTTAGTTTTCAGAATACAGGACTTAATTTGTAGTTCAAGAACTTCTCTCAAAAGACAAAATATGTTTTCTAATAGATGAGAAAATTCAGAGACCAGAAAAATGTAAGCAGTGTAAGTGATGCTACAGGGCAGAGTGGGTGGAGAACAAAATTTTAGAGATTCTTAGAGAAAGTAAGTCATAGTCTCTCTGTGAACTCTGTCCTCTGTCTTTTGTAACAAAGCCAAAATAATTTCAACCCTAGTTTTTTTCAAGCACCAAACCGTCTTCAAATGGTTTTTAAAACTTTTCTTCAGCTTATTCTTACAGTGAACTTCTGATTTATAGTTTTCATTGAAATTTTGAGTAATTTGTCACATCGAGGATTTGAGAATTCTGATTATTAGGCCCATTTTATTTTTGCTGCATCACACTTGGTGATTCACTAATAACTTAATCATATTTCATCCTCTGCTCCACAATTATGAGATCATTCATTTCAGTATTCTAATGTTAATTTTTTTACAGTTTCAATTTTTTGCTCCGGGCTGAATTTTTAAAAGCCGTTAATTTTTAAATTCTTTTGTTTGGAAATCACCCTTGATTTTAGGAGGATGTGAAAAGGAAAGTGATTTTTAATATTAAAAATGATTTATATTAATATTTTGTGAAAATAATAGTCAATTGTGTATAATTATGACAAAAGTCATTTTAATTTAGTTTAAAAATCTGTTTTAAAAAGTATTTTATATATAACAGTTCTTTTGAGATATAATTCATGTACCATATAATTCAACTATTTAAAATATGCAATTTAGTGGTTTTTGGTACATTTACAGGGTTGTGTAGCAATTACCACAATTCATTAAAAAAATCTACTTTTGAAAGTAGAGGTATTCAAGGACACCTGGTTTTCAGTTTTGGATAGAGCTGCTTAAAAAACAAAACAAAACATATGTGATTTTAACAAAATAGCTAATCTTCAAATTAATGTCAGAATCATGTGTTTGAAAACCTCTAATTATACTGTAATTATTTCTCAACTATTTAGAGACATTTTGTGCTAGTGTGCTGATCTGGAAAACTTCACTAAATGTAAAATCCATTTTTTTTCCTGTTATCATTTATATCCATGTTCTAGTGTTATTTCCATTCTTGTTTTTAAAAGATTCTGTTCAGGAAAGTGAAGTGGATGATGTTTGCTTAAACAGATGCATTTCCTCCTGTATTATTGTAAGGGCCATTAACATACCTGTGGTTATTAAATGCAGGTTAGATTCCTGTTTCAGGTTAATCAAGCTCACATGGATCCTGGGCAGAAAAACTTACTGTGTATAAGCAGTGGTCCTCATTATGTGATGCAGATTAGAATCACATAAGTATTTAACAATACTGGTGCCTTTCCCTGCTCTTCAGGAATTGTGATTTAATTGGTTATTGAATCAGGCAAAGGCCTGCTCTGTAAATGCTGTTTTTTCTCCCCTTTATTTTCCTTTTTTCCCTTCTTTTCTTGCACATTTATTAAGTGCTCACTGCCTGTCCCAGCACTGTTTTATACACTGAGGATATAATAAACTTTGGAGTTCTTACATTTGAGTTGGCAAAAGATGCATCATAAATATTTGTTGAATAGAATAAAATCACAGCTGAGCCCTGTTGGCATGCTGCTACACTGTGCCTCAAATCCTTTGTAGAAATGATGCCTTACTGATGTCCAGGAACATTCCAAGCATTGTCTGACACTTCCCCATTGTCTGTTTACTTCCTTTTTTTTTTTTTTTTTAAGATTTTATTTATTATTTTTAGAGAGAGGGGAAGGGAGGGAGGCAGGGAGGGAGAGAGACATCAATGTATGGTTGCTTTTTACCTGTCTCCAGCTACAGACCTGGCTGGACACTGGCTTGCAACCTGGTTATGTGCCCTGGCTGGGGATCAAACCAGTGACCTTTAGGTTCACAGGCTGGCAGCGCCTTATCCATTGAGCCACAGGCTGGCAGCGCCTTATCCATTGAGCCATTCAATATTGAGGGTCACCCCAGATCTAGCCAGGCTTAACCCATCAGGGTCAAGTTGGTTAGCGTCAGCCACTTAAATCTCACTTTTCCACGTGTTGCAGACTCACTTGGGTGTACAGGATATGCTCAGTGGTAAGTTAGACACCCTGGCTTGTGACTCAGAGAAGGCTGTCCAAAGAGGACACATATAGTCTGACCTGAAGATCTCAAAATCCAGCCTTCTGCTCAGCCCCATTGCACATTTTCTTCTCTGGGAGCAGGCAAGGAGGCGGCATGGGGCGATGCTATACTAGTTTATAAATTCTTGCTGGGTTGGTCATCTCTCCTGGGCCTCCCAACAGTTGCTTGGATTTTTCAGAGTTGACTTACATTGAAGAAAGAAAAGAAAAGGAATGCTTAGAAGTAGCAGCAGAATGTTCATGTGTGACCTGTGTGTGCGCACACACACACATTTAACACATTGTTGGCTTGCAGTTTTATAGCAAAAGCTAATGCAAATGTGACTATGAGTTAACTTGTTATCAACAATGTTTGTACTTAAAAATAGGAGTTGTTTCATGATTGGTCAACAATGGGTTAAGGATGGGAAAACAGTACCAGAAGAAGCAGAATTTTGTTTTAGTGTTTAGTCAGTAATTATTACTTTTTTTACTTGATTTTTTTTTTCATTTTCCAGCCCCTCAATATGAAAATAATACCATCTGAATAAGGGTAAATGGATGTTGCTGGATTTTGTATTTTGCTGTCGTGCTTCTAATGAAAATATAAAATGGGGAAAGAAAGACTTGCAAGGTTCAAAAAGGCCTTCCTTTTGGCATTGGTAAATTTATATTTGCAATAGTGAATAATGATAGTTAGAATTAATGTATGAAATAGTGAATAATATTAACCAGTCAAAACATGTCCCATGTTTTTAGGAAATTATTTGAAGAAGTACATTGTGCTTTTTACTTTGTAACTGAAGTAACTAAAGTTTAGTGCTTGAGATTTACTCATGCACCCTCAATTTTTAACTTTTCTGGGGAGCCATTTTATTCTGAAAATAATTTATTCTTTGGACATGTATGTACTAGTATGTGTCTTTTAGAGGATTTTGTTTGGGAACTATAAGTAGACCGAAGGAGCTTCAGTGTGGCCACCATTAGAACGAAGCTGCCTAATTTCCGTGTCATTAAATAGTTGGTGAAGCTGAATTCAGAGCAGCAAACATAATTATTGTCTGTCTTCTCTAAAAACAGTCCAAGCAAAGCATTTCCTTAAACAACATTGATCAAGATTTGGAACTTCCTATGCCTCCAAAAAGTCATAGAAAAGTTTGTGGAAGTCAAAGGTCAACATTATGACATGTGATTCCCCTCTTCTTCCTCCATTCCATGGGAATTGACTTCATTGAACAATCTTAAAATCATAAATCATATGATTAGGATATCTAAGCAAAAATACATAAACACAAAAACAAGAAAGAACCAATTTAAGTACATGCTCATAGCAACTACTCCTACTTAATCATTTGTAACATCAGAGCAGTGTGATAATACAAATGTTGGTAATTTAAGGAGAAAAAATTTCCAAAATTGTAGCATACATTCTAGTGACTGTGTGCTATTTCTACATGCTATTTCATTTCTTGTAGGTAGTTAAGGGGAGTAATTTTTACATAAATTTACATGACTTCTCTAAAGATCTTGGAAATGGTTGAGATCAGAATGCATTCGTGCATTTCTTTAAAATAATGATGCTTTCATTAATTTTATTATAATTGTGCTTTCTTCAGTTTGTCTTTAATTTATGGGATATAATTGATACATAAGTATTGATTTCAGGTGTACATGTTACTTAAGCTAGAGATTTGTATTTTTAAAATCTTTTTTAAAAGATTTTTATTATTTTTAGAGAGAGGGAAAGGAAGAGAGGCGAAGAGGGAGAGAGACATCAATGTATGGTTGCCTTTTACCTGCCTCCAGCCACGGACCTGGCTGGAGATCTGGCTTGCAACCTGGTTATGTGCCCTGGCTGGGGAATCGAACCAGCGACCTTTGGGTTACCAGGCCAGCACCTTATCCACTGTGCCACGAGCCATGGCTAGATAGTTGTATTTAATTCTGAAATGATCACCAGCTTCTCACTTGACCAGTAAAAAGTATAGATAACATTCATTACCACATATAATTAAAATTTTTTGTGTGATGAGAACTTTTAACATTTACTCTTAACAACTTTCAAATATACAAAACCATTTTAGTAACTATAATCACCACTCTGAACATTACATTGCCAGGACTTAAGTATTTCATAACTAGGCATTTGTGTCTTTGACCACTTTCACTCATTTTGCTCATCCCCACTTCCTGCCTAGTTTTTCTCTGTAGTGAAGATCTACATATACCAGACACTCTGTTGAGTGAGAATAGGTACAAAAGAAAACCATGATGATATGCAAATAGTTAAGTAATGATGCAGGTGGAATATAATTTGATGGGAAGATAAGGGAGGGAACTTGAGGGTTCATAAGGATGTCCGAACACTGCCCCTGCATTCTGTAATCTAAATTTCTAGTAGGTTGTCGTGTTGTTTGAAGGGGAAGGAAAATTGAGGAGATGCTGTTTATTAGATTACACTGTGTTTTACCACCTCCTGTTAGTGCATGAAGAATTTCTCATTTGTTCCATTGTTACTTATTTAAAATAATAAAAATCACCATACAGGATGAGATCTATGGCCATTCTAGGACAGTCTTGTCTCTGGCAGTCCCATGATGTGGTTGTCTCTTTAATATAGTCATCTAACATCTTAGTTTCTGTAAACTACTGGTTTCTGTTGAATCCATTTTAGTTTGCCATCCACTAACCTCTAAAAACTTTAGATGACTTTAAAATATTTAGTTTCACAGATTAAGGAATTATTTTTATGTAGTTTCATTACCCGCCATATGAAAGAGTGATTTTCCCTTTTCTTTATCTTATTTATATTTTGGGTTTTGATGAGCTAAACCTGAGTGTACTGCTGCCAGAATTCGATGGACAAGTTGTGTTATAAAATCCATGACAGGCCCTGGCTGGTGGCACAGTGGATAAGGCACCAGCCTGCGAACCCAAAGGTTGCTGGTTCCATTCCCAATCAGGGCACTTAATAAGGTTGCAAGCCAGGTCTCCAACCAGGACTGTAACTGGAGGCAGGTGAAAGGTAATCATACATTAATGCTTCTCCCTCTCTCTGCCTCCTCCCTTCCCCTCTCTAAAAATAATAAAATCTTTTTAAAAAATCCATGGCAATTAGACTTCCATAGATTATTTGGTTTATATTTGTAGGTCAGTATGCCATATTATTTTTATGTAGCCTTCCTCCATTGTTATGATCATTAAATTATAAGTAGGTATCACCTTTAACATGTGTTATTGATTAAGGTCTGGTTGGTTAATTCTATGAAGAGCACCATAACTCTGCAAAGGTAACATATGTTTTATTTGTTCTCTTTGGGTATTTTTTTTCATTTTTATGCATGTTAAGAGTGTATTTAAGAGCTATCTTGTATGAGTTGTTCATGGTGACATTTGGGCTCATTTTCTAAGTGTATTAGTAACTTGCCACCCATGATTCTATAAACATATAAACTAATACATTTTTCATCATTAAGTGAATTCTTTTACTTATCCATAAGGGGCAGGTTAAACCCATTCCCAGAGTTTCAGAAGGTGCCCTTAGAACTTAATTGCCTTTCTCATTACTTCTTCCTGAACAACGCCATTCTCGCTCTCAGATTCATGTCTAGGTCACCCAGACAACATACACCTGTAAAGTCAAGAAGTTCCTCAACTTCTCACTCAAGTAGTCTGTGGACCTATCGCTGCCTAGTTCTGTCCACCTTCTTCCCCTCTTACTCTGAAGCAAGTGAGTTCCTTTGGATCGGGGCTATGCCGATGCTGGTCGCCTGAGTCCAGTTCCTTCCTGGCTTTACTGAGAATAGTGCTTTCACTGCATCTCCCTTGCCTGTTTTCATCTCAGTTTATGAAAATCTCAAAAGTTACATCATCTTCTTTTTAAAAGCTTCTTCCTTTACTTTGTTTCATTCTCTAGGAAATGCCCTGACTTTTCCCCCCTGTTCAGTTGAAGGAGAGCTTGGTAATAGAGTTCATGTCCACTTCTCGTCTTTCAATCCACACTCCAACCCCAGGCACGTGAGTGCGTGCACTTGCAACTGTGCTCCAACTTCGGTTGCTAAGTGGTCTTTTAACAGCTAAACTGATGGTTTTATATATGATCTGACTTGACCGTGCTTTTGAATTTGACATGGTTGATTCCTTGCTTCTTTAATTTCCTTCCCTGGGCTCCTACATCATTCTCATGCCCCTGCATCTTTTTTTGGTTACTTTTTAGTCTCCCTTATGGGCTTCTTTTTTGTTTTTGCTACTAACCTTGGTGTTTGGAAGAGTTTCGTCTTTCTCCCTCATTTCCATATTTGTTCTCCCATAGTTTGTCTGTTTATTTCTGCATCTTCAAATTCTACCTGTGTTGTAATGCCTTTGAAATACACATCATCATCTTTTCTTGATTTCTACATCTAAATAGTCAACATTCTTATCACATATCTCCTTCTGGATTTGTAATAGCACTTCACATTCAGCATGTCCAAAACTGTTACTTTAAAATGCCTTTATTTCCTTATTTACTAACGAATCTTTGACCCTCAAGGACTAAGTCCCTAAACCTGGGAGTCATCCTTGATTCATTGTTATCCCTTGTCCCTTATATCTGTCATCAGTCACCAAGTCAGGCTTATTTTGCCTACTCTGTGTTCTATTATTTTATTGTTTTTCATAGACCATTTTCATAATCTCATAACTGGTCTCTTTGCTTCCTGTATTACTGTCACTCATTTTCTAAACTGTTTGGAAAGATAATAAGCTGAAATATAGGTATGATTGAATCATTTGTTTTGTTTGTTTATAATATAATGTTCCCTTTCAATTTATGGTCTAAAAGTCAACTGTCCCTCGTGGTGGTCTCCCACCCTACCCCACTATTTCAACTTCTCTACAGCTTGGGGAGCGCTGGTCCCTGGTCCCTGGGACATGTCTTGATCCTGAGCTATCTTGGCTCTTGTGTGCTATCCAGACCTCCTGAGCTCACTCTTCATGTGAATCTCCCTGTCAGCTCACCCTGCTACTCTCCATTCAAGTTATTTCTTTCTGACATTTAATACTTATTATGCTTAGTTTAATGGATAGCTATTATTTGTTAGCATTTCCCTTTCAAGTTTGGTTTCTTGGAGGGCTAAAATCTTATTTCTTTGTATTTGTATTTGTGTCAGTATAATACCTGACACATAGTAGGCATAATATTGAATGAAAAGGAGCCTTCTTGACAAAGAAATAACAATCAATGGTTGGTCAGTTAATAAAGAAGTTCTTAAAGTAGAGGAATGTAAAATGATGCCTACAGATTCCAAATATTTTATTCAAACATAAAGCTTAGAAACCATACCATTTTTTGGCAACCTTTTGATACAAAGCTTAGACTTTTCTTTCAGTCTGGATCTACAGGTGGGGTTCATTTTTATCTTTCTCTCCAAAGTCATACCCATAGTGGATTTTCTGTTATTTCCAATTTTTTTTTTAATTGGAGTAAAAACTTAGAAACACTTTTGAAGATATTTGTGTTTTATTTTTCCCATTGTTGTACAGTTATTATGCCCATACTATATATGGCAGTTTAAAAAATTGCTATTTTATTATGGAATCATCTTTGAAAAAGTTCAAAGTATTCCATTAGTTTTTCATAGAAACAATCACTGTGCTTCTCTTTTATTCCTGTTTCATTTAAGTAATACGTTATTTAATAAAATCATGTTGTTACAATAAAGTGTCACCGCATAAATAGATTTAGGATCAGAACTATTTCTAAATTCAAACCTGGCTCAGCCAATGGCAACAGTAACTTGGTCACTGGGCAGGAAGGAGCTGGCTGGCTAGGAACATTCTGGGTGCATCAGTCAGCATGATTTACACAGAGAGTGGAGATCATTGGTTAATCTGGACAGTTGGTTAAGTGGAAGTTGGTTAAAAGCTTTCTACCATATCCTTCAGATTGATGCTAAAAGGATGGTTATCTCTGTTACCTGGCATTTTGGTAACTAAAAGAGCTTAATACAAACTTGTCTGCTTTCTGTGAGTCCCAATCTCCACAACATTTATAAAAATGTTAAAGAAGACCACTTTGAGCACCTGTCACCTGAAGTTCTCATGCTTATACTTCTGATTCTCTGTCACTTGTCTACTGCTTTAACCATGGAAAAATGTAGTTTTTAAAACTGGTCTTTGGTTTGTTCCAGTCCGTTCATTGCTGTCAAGTAGAGTGAGTTCTCAGGCATATTCTGCATTAATTCCTGTTTGTTTGTTTTTTCTTCAATGTGTTTTTTTTTTTTTCAATATTGGAAAGGCCTTCATTTTGAAAATTCTGTGGTTGGATATCCTGTTAGCAACTAGATCCTCTGTATAGTGCCCAGTTGGAGTTAAAATTTTCGATTTGAGCCACCAATTTGCAAACTCCACCTGAGTTTTACACAGTGTGATAATGCTAGTCAGGTTCTTGTTATGTGTAGCTTAATAATTAGGTTTAGACACTCCCTTAAATTAATCATGGTTTGATTTCGTGCCTGCAACCTTTTTCAAAAGATAAGGTGGTACTTGCAATATTCTTAATGTTTTTCCTCATAAATACCAAGCAAACAGTTACTTAATTTTTCTTTCTCCCTGTCCCCCATCTCTCTCATCTTAAGTATATGCTCTGTAGGAAAATCTTACTTTATGTACAGAGGACTTTATCTTTTTAACCAATATTTTTTATTAGCTTTGGAGCACTTTGCAAGGTTGTTCTTAAATTCTTTTCTGGCAGGCCTAATTATTAGTTTGTACTTGACCTGCTAACCCTTGAGCATTTTCCTGTATTCTTTGATAGGACACTCGCTCATTCCAGTTTTTGAAAAGCATTGAGCTATTTATTTTTCCTTCTACCCTGTCCTCTTAAGTCTCTAGCCAGGGCCTGATCATTTTAATCCTTGGCAGATGTTTATCTTGGGCAATGAATAAGGTCTCTATAATGATCTTCAAAGGACCTATGGTTTATTTTGTTAAAGCTGCATGTTTCCTTTTCAGGAATAAAGCCCCATTTTTAAAAGTTGACTAGTGACCTGTTGTAGCCATCTTCCAGTGATGGAGTGAGAGTGCTCTCTGATTTGCAAGACTGTTTCCCAGTGGGAAGCTGTTTTTGACTTTTTTTTTTCTTTTAATATTATGTTTTATTGATTATACTATTACTGTTGTCCCAGTTTCCCTCCTTTTGCACCAACCCCAGCACCTTCCACTCCCTCAGGCCATCCCCACACCATTGTTCATGTCCCTCAGTCATGCATAGAAGTTCTTTGGCTGCTCCATTTCCTATACTGTACTCTACATCCCCATGGCTTTTCTGTAACTACCTATTTGTACTTCTTAGTCCCCTGACCTCTTCACCCCTTCCCCCATACCCCACTTCCATCTGGCAACCATTTAAATCCTCTCTGTATTCATAGCTCTGTTTCATTCTTTTTATTGTTGTTGTTTGCTTAGTTTGGTTTTTAGATTCAATTTTGTTGATAGGTATATATTTATTGCCATTTTATTGTTCATAGTTTTGATCTCCTATTTCTTAAATAAATCCCTTTAACATTACCTATAAAATGGTTTGGTGATGATGAACTCCTTTATTTTTTCTTGGCTGGGAAGCTCTTTATCTGCTCTTCCATTCTAAATGATAGCTTTGCTCGTTAGAGCAATCTTGGCTGTAGGTCCCTGCTTTTCATCATTTTGCCAATCCCTTTTAGCCTGTAAAGTTTCTTTTGAGAAATCAGCCAGCAGTCCTATGGGAATCCCTTTGTAGGTAGGTAACTTCTTTTCTCTTGCTGCTTTTAAGAGTCTCTCTTTATCTTTAACCTTTGGTATTTTAATTATAATGTGTCTTGGAGTGGGCCTCTTTGCATCCATCTTGTTTGGGACTCTCTGTGCATCCTGGACTTGCATGTCTATTTCCTTTACCAAATTAGGAAAGTTTTCTTTCATTATTTTTTCAAATAGATTTCCAATTTCTTTTTGTTTCTCTTCTCCTCCTGGCACCCCTCTAATGTGAATGTTGGAACGCTTAAAGTTGTGCCAGAGGCTACTTCCACTGTCCTTGTATTTTTTGATTTGTTCTTTTGTTTGTTTGTTCTCATTGGTTGCTTTTTGTTTCCTTATGTTTCATATCATTGATTTGATTCTCTGCTTCATCTATTCTACTATTGTTTCCTTGTACATTCTTGATTTCATTCAGTGTATCCATCGTTTCTGACTGAATCTTTCTTATGCTGTAGAGATCCACACTAAGTTCATTGATCATACTTAAAACCACTGTTTTTTAAAGATTTTATTCATTCTTTTTAGAGAGAAGGGCAAGGAGGGAGGAAGAAACACAGAGAAAGAAACATCAATGTATGGTTGTCTTTCACCTGCCTCCAGCCGTGGATCTGGCTGGAGACCTGGCTTGCAACCTGGTTATGTACCCTGGCTGGGAATCGAACCAGCGACCTTTGGGTTCACAGGCCAGTGCCTATTATAACTAGTGTCTTGAACTCTGCATATTGTAAATTGCTTATCTCCATTTTGTTTAGATCTTTTTCTGGAGTTTTGACCTATTCTTTCATTTGGGCCATGTTTCTTTCATTCCTCATTTTGACAACCTCTCTGTGATTTTCAATTTTAGGTAAAACTGCTTTTTCTGACACTAAGAAGCATATGCTCATATTGCATTGCCATTATTCTTTTCACTGTCTTAATGAAAACTATGAGGCTATTATTTAAAAAGATCTTAAAAGCAACACCTTATAGTTTGACAATACAGGCTCTTTTGATATAATGTATATATGAGTTGGTAATGGCTATATTTCATAATAATGGGAAATTATTTATAGAAAAAGAAAAGAACACTAGATTATTAAAGCAAGTAGCTTTGGAAAGCAAGTGTTCAAAGTATTGACCATCTGCTTTAGTAGACATTTTGAAAATAACAGTGTGGTCTGAAACCCTTACAGACAGGCATCTACATTTCCTCTTCATAGTCTTATCTTCTCAGTAATGCCTCTAGTTCCACAGCTCATACTAGACCATCGGTACAAATGGACCCTATCATGGACAAAGACTCACATATTCTGCTTATGCACCTGCCAGCATCTTGTAGGACTTCCAGCTCCCTAGAATGTCTCCCCTCATCCTTTTATACTTGGTCTCCAGGATATCTTCTATGTACTGATGAGACATTCCATCAGCTTGTTAACATGAAGGGCCTTTTCTATTTCAATTTCTTGCTTGCATGTCATCTTGATAAAACCTTTAGAGGGCCTCATCATGGCTGATTCTCACTCCTAATTTAGGAGTCATATCTAGTAAAGAAGTTGGGGAAGAACTTTAATCTCATACAGCTAGACAGATCATTCAGAGCTTTCTGTATTATCAGCACTTGAGCAGGAGGGAAAGTGTGGAGAGTGTCCTTTCAGGTCATACCTTGTGGCTGGGGTCTGAAGCTGTTTACTCTAGGTATGTACTGTCTCCACAGCACTCCCATACTGCTTTGGGGCAAGACAGGACTTTCACCCCAGCCTTGGTTGCTGTGTATATTCACTGTCTACCTTTATACTATTGGAAACAGTATAACACAAACAATACTAATATCCTCATTCTCAAGCTAAGAAACAGATAGCTTCATGCAAATAGATACTTATGGGCTCACCAAATTTTCAGGTCATCACATATACCTAAATACATCTCATTTCCTTTCAAGTCCTTAGGGACTCTATAGATGTAAATGAGGGTCTGGATAAATTACTACCTTATATGAATTATAATAATTTTAAGATAGTTGCAGGAGTATCTATTTCACATTTGAATATCTCACTTTCAAAAATACATATTTTGAATAAAAACATTTACTATAAATTTAGTGTATGTATATATCTGATATGTAGGTGGGAGCACATAAATCAGACACATAGTAAAGTGTGTGCATATGAAGCAAAGTAATGTGATACATGAGTAAATTGTGTATAATTCAAACAGTAGTATTATGCACATATGCATACATATATATGTATACATATGAATCAAACACAAAGTATATGCTTATGAATTAGGTAGAATAATCAAATATTATATATATATATATATATATATGTATGTATGTATGTGTATGAGTCCAACACAGTATTTAGTATAATGCGTTTGTATGTATGTGTGAATCAGATATAGAGTACTGTAATTTATGTGTGTAGGTGAGAACCAGAGGCAGGTAGTATGATGCGTTTGTGTGCATTTGTATATTTGTATATGATTCAGACACATAGTATATAGTGTATATGTTTGTGTATATGTGAACCAGACTCAGATTATTATAACTTGAGAAATACAGTATAAATAAAACTTAGGTTGATTTCAAAATGATAATGCCTATATGATTTTGAACAATCACACAACCTTTCTAGCTCCATTAGTAAAATGTAAGATTTTTACTAGATCTAATAAAGCCCTGCAGGGTTCTGAATTTGATGGTTATTACAATCACTATCATAAACCGCTTAGTTTATTCCATCACTATGTGAATTACTGTATTTGTAATGACATTTATAACTGACCTTTCAGCTTTCAGAATCTCCAGTATATCATTGTTTATTATCCTCTGCAGGAGATCGACATAACTCTTAATTTTTCGGTTATTTTTTCTGAACTGTGCCCAAACTGGGGCTGGTTACAATGATTAAAGGACACTAATAGCTAATACTTCTCTAAGTATACTATCAAAACGAAATTTTCCCAATCGTTAGATTAACACAAAGAAAACATTGTAGCAACCAATGTCTCATCTTGTTAAAGCTACTTGGCTACGCAATTCATAACTAAAAACGACTGAGTGAGCAAAATCCATGAAGTATTTGTTATGGTAAGCGGTACGTAGATAGTACTTGTCACATGCTAGATATTAAGCAAATAATTGTGGGATGAAGAAATTGCATGATAAAATGCATTTTTAAATTTTGCTGTTGTGTATTTGCCCATTTGTTCGCTGAAGATTTTTTTGTGGTGGGTGGAGATAGGTGGTTTCCCACCATCATGGCTGGGAAACAGCAGTGCTGTTTGTGACTGTGACAGACGGTGAGAGGAACTGAGGAGTGGTGGGAGGACAATGTTAGTGCTTTTCTCCCTTTTGGGAACAGGGATTGTGCCCCTTTTAGAAGAGCCATCTTAAACCAGTGAACCAAATTATTTCATTAGGTCTATGTCTATAGAATCATATGGGAGCTTTTTTTCTGGGCATAAATCTTCTGTCCATAGGGCACTGAAGCAGTTAATCTAAATGCTCTCTTTTGGAATCAAAGGGCAGTGTAGACATAGCACTGAGTTATGATACCGGAACGTCAGAAGGTCCTCCTTTTCTCATAGAATATTCTCTTTACTAGCATGTGGTAACTGTAAAAGGAAGTGAAAAACTCTATAAGGGAAAATTAGAAACATTTAAAGAAAATTTGGTAACAGAACCTAACTCTTTTTATTGAGTGAAAGACATTTTTTTTTTTTTTTTCAAAACCCATTTGAGTATTAATCATTGAGGCTTGCTGTGTAGGCAAAAACTGCTTTTTTAAAGGCCCTTGGTCAGTTTAGGCTGATTAGGTGTAGTGGAAATTACAAAGTCCTTCTTTGATACCTTATTTCAGCCTCTTACTCATGAGTTAACATGAGAATCACCGCTTTCCAAAAAATTCCTCTGATTGTCAGTTATTACAGAGGTTCTTCAGGAAGCTATTTGGCTCTACAGTGAAAGAAGCAAGAAGAACCTTGTTCTACAAGGTTGGTTTACCTGACCGTTTCGATGTCTATGAGTGTAGCTGTGGACACTCACTGTTAGTGACAAGGTTAGCCCTTTCAGTCCAGGGCCTCCTTACAGTGTTTTGACATTCTTGTCTGAGGTTTTTGCTGACTCTAACTTCAGAAGGGAGACTTCTTTCAGAGTCAAAGTGAAACTAAACATTCATATTAGAGGGTGGTGGGGAGAGGGAAAACACAAAATCTTCCTCATAGGAGCAGACTGCGGGGGAGTTCTGTGACTGGCTTGTGGTGAGAACCAGTGCAGTCAGCAGGCCGGGGCTATTTTAATTCACTGACATGGGGCTCCAAGGCAGCTAGGGGTGCCCTATGGAGGCCGCTCCAAGGGAGGCTTTCAGCAGCAGGAAATTTCCCTGTTGACTGACAGCGTCACCATGTCACACCGGCCTGGACTCTGACAACTCCTGGAAGCCCTGAGGGCTTGTGGTATGGCTCAGGCAGGAGGGTGGCGAAGAGGATTTCTGTCATTTACAGGTTATCTGCAGTGAGGCCTTAATATGAAGATGCCAAGACTATCCAACAGAATAGGTCGCCTTGAGAAGGAGAGGGTTAGTAGTGGACAGGTAGAGGTGAAACTTTTTGTTTGTATAGCAGATCGAGTATTTTTCTTTTCTTTTTTCACTCAAAAATGTCAGAAATGCAAATGCGGCCCATTTGCTGATACCATCTTGTAGGAGATTCTGAGCAAAGTAAAGCATCTACAGCATGGATAGTTGTCAGCATATTGACACAAGTTGAAAGTTGTATTGAACAGTAAATTATCTAGAACAGCCCCAGCGTGGAAGAAAACACTGTTAAATTGCATTTATTTGACTTAAAAAAATAAATAAAGATCTGTAACTTGGGAAAATGTATTTTTTTGTAACCTGAAATTAATTTTAGTTTCTTGATTATACACTCGGCCTTGTGGCCTCAGCCCCTACAGATCCTTCAGAAAAGCGTAAATGAACATGAGATAAGAGAATCACCTACCAGATGCTCTTGTGACCACTTCTGAAAGGGTCTAAAAGTATACTCAGAGCTTCATCCTTCAGAGACTTAGAAAAAGTTTACATGCATCAGCCAAATGGTGATAAGTTTAGAGCGGAGATACTGCATTTTGAGCACAAAAACTGAACTCCTTTCAGCTTCATTGATGCAATATTTTAAACTCAAAAGCCAGAGATATTCTTTGATAAGTAGCTTCCTACGTACAATAGGGAGTGAATTAAAGCAGACACTTCAGCCTGAGTGCACTCAGGGGTCATGACTGAAAGCTGCCATGATTCACCCCTGCTGAGCAATGGGAAGCTGGGACAGGAAACTGTCTTGTTTATTAGAAGTAGGCTAACCACAAGTCTCAGATGACTGAGGATGATTCTGCTGTCACTTTCATTCTGAATAGCAAGGTCTAGTTCAAAAAAAAAAAAAAAACACCTAAGTATTTGGTATAGTTGTTGATATGTTACTAAACCTTGTAGTTCTTCTGTTCCTTCTTAAAACTTTTAGTTAAAAAGGTACAACTCTTAACATTTCTTACTTAGGAACAGGTAAAAGTTTAACAAAGCTCTCATGTAAAGTCAAGGTGTGCAGGCTTGCATAGCCTTAACTTCTGCAGTACTTTAGTGTTGAGTCATGTCACTTTAATTTAGGTGGCTGAGCCCTTCACACTCCTCCAAAAGACATTATTCAGAGATTTCTACCATGTTTCAGCAGGGAAAAAAAAATCAGAATCTCCTTGGGATTGCTGGGAAGGTGGGGGAAAGGTTGCAGAGTAAGTTTTTTTTTTAAATTGGTTTATATAATTTGGGTGGGAATTTGGAACATATTCAATTACAGATGAAGACACCAAAATCCAAAAGTATCTGTCGTTCTACCTGAAGTCTCACCATCTGGGAAGGATTATGGAAATTAGATGAATGACTCTAATTTTGTGGGGGAAAATTACAAACTAAAATATGCTTCTATTGAAGGTTTTCTAGACATAATTTATTTTTCTCTCATACTTAAGAAGGTACTGAAAGATCATGGAATTAGGTGTAATTTTTAAAAGCTGTGTTTGAAGTCTAAGACCGTTTATTATTGTGTGACGTTGGGTCTAGATCACTTGATTTTTAAAATGAATTTAATATGTAACACTTTGAAAGAATAGATTTGAAATGCCTAGTGGTGCCTGGGAGGTAGAGAGAGAGAGATCAACATAAGTGTGGATGGCTGTTATGATGACTAATAATGCTATTTTGCTGTACAGTACCTCAGCACCTTCCTCGGAAAGATCCATTTTTATTTGTGTCAAAGTATTGGACCACACAGAGTAACTCAAGGCCTAAGATCTAGTTTTAGCTGCCTGACCTCACTGCTATGATTATTATGCTAGAAAATAACCTTCCTTCTGGTGGGCTGAAATAAGTGCTCTATCAGGAATAGAGTTGAAGAAGTTAGATCCTGTGAGTAGAGGTCAGCGAACATTTCACAGAGGGTAATTAATAGGAATAACAATGCCACCTTCACAATGGGAGGTTTTATTCATGGTCATTTTGTAATTTTGGCCCTGGCTGATGTGGCTCAGTTGGTTGGAGCATTGTCCTATAGACCAAAGGGTTGCTGGTTTGATCCCTAGTTGGGGCAGGTATGAGAAGGCAGACAATTTTTGTTTCTCTCTCTCTCTCTTTCCCTTCCTCTCTCTCTCTGAAAGCAATGAAAAAAAAAAAAATGTCTTTGGATGGTGAGGATAAAAAACAAACAATCAAGCAGATCTCTTTATTCAACTTTTCCTCCTTAGCTAGATATGGGTGTGCATTTTTTAAAAAGATTTTATTCATTATTTTTAAAGAGAGGGGAAGAGAGGGAGGCAGAGAGGGAGAGAAACATCAATGTGTGGTTGCCTTTCACCTGCCTCTAGCTATAGACCTGGTTGGAGACCTGACTTGCAACCTGGTTATTTGCCCTGGCTGGGAATCGAACCAGCAACCTTTGGGTTCGCAGGCTGGTACCTTTCCACTGAACCACCAGCCAGGGCTGGGTGTGCATTCTTATATGTTACATTTGCATATGTTATTTAAGTGATAATAAAATTATGAGACAAATTTCTTTATAGCTGTTTTATAGATAAGGAAACTAAGGCTCTAAGAAACTTATCAAAAATTGCAGTTAAAAAGTCATTGGATTAATTGTTTCGGTTTGTGTTTTTCTTGTCCTTGGGTCACTCTATATCTGTCCCTCTGATTCTTTCCTTCTTGGCCTCTTTTCATTTCCTCCTTCATCTTTCTCTTCTCCCTTTTAATGCTGCCATTCCCATCCTTTCCCTTATTTCCCTGATGGGCAACAAAAATAACTTTAAGAAGTTGCTGCCTCCAATAATTTTTGAATTTTTATACCAGTTTTAAAAGTAGATACATTTTCTTTTAGAAATGTTGACCCAAGCTGCAATTTGTGGCCAGTTGACTCAGTTCATCTCTCCTGCTGTAGGAAATGTTATCTTGTTTAGCACATGAAGGTAAATGACTCATTAATAGATATCTTGAAAATTTATATTTTTCATTGCTAGACATTTCATCTTATATGTACTGAGTGTGCTAGTTTTAAAAGTCCTCATATTTGTTGCCTTTTGGATTGCTGTAAATTTGTCTTTTTAGAGAACAAAACCTGCTGTAACCTGTTCTTTGGGGGTCCAGTGAAATGAGTTAGACCCTTTCAAAAGTAATGGGAGGGAGGCCAGAATTCCACCCAGGTTCCAGGAGGTGAGGTGAGGGGCTGGTGGGCAGCTGGCCATCCAGCCCTGCTTCTTCCTGTCTCCCTCTTTGTGCTGGCTGTGATGTTGCCTTTGTACCTGCCCACATATGTGTGTGGCCCCTTTACCCTGCTTTTTTTTTTTTTTTTTTTTTTTTTTAAGTTAAAAAGACCATGTCAAGTTAGCTTTATTCAGATAAGAGAAACAGAAAAGTTCAAGGTTCAGAAACAAAATTGATTCCTAGGCTATGTTTTCAGAATTCCCCCATCAGCACTCAATAGTTTGGGTTTTCTCATGCCTCGTGGCCCGTGACCCTCTTGCACTCTCTTATGAAGTCTCCCAGCACATTCAAAAAGTAATTTTGTGTTCTTTATTTATGCAAAGCACTACAACTTTCTTAGCTCTTGTGACGAGAACAGTTCGGGATCTGTTTATTCACCTAAGGATTTATTAACATTTTCTTACTCCAAGGCTCTCCTTTCCCCTCCTCTACTGGGCCCCACCATGGAAGGGGAGGTATGTGGGTTTATTTTTCCACCAAGAGGAATTTCACTCCCCCTCCCAAAGAAGGCAAACATGGCTTCTAAATATTTTCCACTTATCTTTCACATGTAGAAATAAAGCCAAAACAAATTATGGTACTCTTGGCTTTGTGGTTGAGTAGATTTTGGATGAGTTGAAGTTTACTGTAGCTTTAGAATAACATTTTCAGTTTGACAATATAGTTGGGTAACATAATTTTTATTTTCACTGATTAATTTTCTGAGTCTTGTTTGTAGACCAAAGTGGGACAACTACTGGAATAAGTTCCACTTCTTTCCTCTGTGTAGGAAACTTCATGTGCAGTAGGATTCTTATACACTCAAAGGGATAGACTGCATAGTTTTGCAGCTATTGCCATAGAAATTGGATTTTTTATTCATCACACACCATATGCAGTGTTATTAATCTTTCCTGTAAGTAGAATGACAAGTGAGCAGTAAAAGCAGAGCCTTTAGAAACTACCAGCAAGCGTACAGAAAAAAATCCCTCTAACAGATGCTCCAGAAAGAAGTGACAGTCAGTGAAATTTGGGTTACATGTATGTTGCATAACTGATGTTTCGGTGTATGTGCTCAATATGGTCCTTGGTCTTTGCTTCTGTTACAACGTGGGCTCCATTCTCTTCTCTCCTTCCACTTCCCCTTCTTTGCTTCCTCCTGGTACCTCCTAAATCCTATTAGAACATCTTCTCTGGGTAGGAACCACTTCACTCTTTCCTTTTCCTTTCCACTTTTCAGGCAGGTGTTGCATTTGTCTGTGTCTTTGGTCCAAAGTACACCCATCTTTCCCTGAACTGGGTTGAGAATAGTCTTTGAAAGGGGTTGGCACCATTCACACTTCTTGTCCCTGTTTCCTTGGCCTTTCTCACCCATCTCTACAATCCACTGTTGCTTGAGGGGTTTTGGCTGTCATTGTCTGTGCCTGCTCAGCCACCTGCACCTTGGACTCGTTCATGGGCCTTACCGTGTGCCCTTTTATCCTGGCCCTGGGCTTGGTGCTTTCCAGCCATTGTTTACTGCCCACCTGCTGCCTGTAACAACTGTGTGTAGGGTAAATCGATGCTGTTGTTTTCCTTCTCTCAACCTTGCTTCTTTATATTCTCTATGCTAAATGAGAAACCTCCTGTGGCTCTGGCCAGGTGGCTTCAATTGATCCCATACACCAAATGGTGTGGGTTCTACCCTATATCAGGGCACATACCTAGTTTGCAGGTTCAATCCCTGGTCAGGGTGCATATGGGAGGCAACTGATGGATGTTTCCCTCTCCTATCAGTATTTTACTCTGTTTCCTTCTCTGCCTTCCTTTCTCTCTTAAATAAATAAATGGATGAGGATTAAAGAAAAAACACTTCGTAGTCACATCTTCACTATTTCATGGGCTGAGCCGCAGTGAGCATTGTGTGCAGAGAGGTTAAGACCAGCCTGAAGGCAGAAGAACCTTGTTATGTTACCCTGGGAGTAGGTCCAAGGAAGTGGATTGTATCTATAATGTTTACATAGTCTGGAGATGAGCATCCTGTGTGCACAGTGATAGGGAGACAAGACCTGCTGGGACAGCTTTGATGCTTTCTGTTACATCTTGTAAAGAACCAAGGAAATGCAATTTATGAACCTCTTCAGATTCTTTGATGGCAAAGTAAATGCCTCACATTGATCTATGTTATCATGACCCATCAGCACAAGCATCATTTCCCCCCCCTTTCTAATAAATTGTTCTGCAACTAGGGTTTTGTGTTTTAAAAGACGTTTAAATGAGTGTCGTGGATTTGCGAAATTGAAGTCTAAACTTCCAAGTTATTTGATTCTAGTCTATGAGGCATGCTGGTGAGAGAGAAAAGGGCAGAATTTGACTTGTTAAATTTCTTTGGTATCTTTACTTAACATGATTTTTCGGATGCTTTGTAAAATGTTAGTAGTAGTATCAATGGCTGGTGTGCTGACTTCAGAAGTTTTTTTATTCACGGTTGCACATGCTGCTGGATTCTTTTGAGCAAGGATTTGAACTTTGCTTTAATTTCCCTGTTCAAAGATGTTAATTATTGTAATTATTCTTCACTTTCTTCATAGGGATGTCATGAGGCTCTAAGTGTGATGTTTTGTAATAAATGTCATGTGTACAACATAATAATGGAACTTTATTATTTTTTTTCAAATGCCAAGTCTTTGCTCACTGATTTAAAATTAGGGGAGATGTGCATTGAAGATGGTTAAGCTCACGAGTTATTTTTCTTATTTTTCTTTCTAAGATTGTAGACATGATCCCTTTTGTTTCTATTTGGGAAATGAGGAATAAGCAATTTTATCAACAATGGAAACTACACTGTTTGGTGACTGGAAAATGAGGAATAAGCAATTTTATCAACAATGGAAACTACGCTGTTTGGTGACTGAAAGCCCTGATGTTAACAGGGTCAGGGGAGTATAAAGGCACACTAATAAGTTAAGAACACCAAAAGTTACGTGAACAGAGAGGCCGCACATCATGAGAATGGCCACCACAAAGATACCTGGATTTTGATCTTGAAGTGAGTGATCTCTCGTAAGTTGGGTTCTCCTGGGTAAGGCATGCACTCTTTTCTCATTTATAAAGTGAGTTGGTGCAACTTGTTAATCCCAAAGTTCCCTCGTCTTAAAACCAAGTATCCCTTTCTCTGCCCACTGTTGGCTAGTGTCACCGCTTGGTGTCAGGTGTTGGGCCTGGCTTGATGGCAGAGGGTTGCTGCCAACCTCCATGAGCTGACTCTGTGAGACTTAGGTAGCTGATGGAAAACTTCAGCTCCAAAGGACAGTGTCCCTAGTGGTGTTTGTAGCATTGTGTTATCATGTGTAAGTTACTTTTGCCCAAAACATCTAAAGGCTAGATGATCACTCTGAGTCAATGGCTATGACTTATGAATCATCTTGGCTGTGTTGACTGGCCTGGTGGTTTGTCAGTCTTTGTATCTTCCCTTTTTTTTTTTTTTTTTATACATAGGGAAACTGAGACAGAGAAAGATAAAATAATTTGTTTTAGGTCATATACCTAGAAAGTTTGGAAGTCAGACATGGAATCCTAGGCTTCTGATTCCAAATCCTCTTTTATCTTTACTTCATCGCAACTCTGTCTGTCTTTCTCTTGTTGGGAGAGGGAGTTTGGTGGGAGGTGGTGATAGTGTTTTTCATCTTCTGCTGCAGATGGTTGAGTTGGTCATACTCCTTCATTCGTGCTTCACGGCTCTTAGTACCTGGGAGCCTCCTCTCCTTGTCTCATTTCACTCCTTGTATCTTCAGCCCCCACCGCTACGCCTCTTCCCCTTGCCGAGTCCTCACCAGCAGCCACATGCACCTTCCAAATGCCCAAGTGTGTTTCTGTTGTGCAAGAGCCCTTAGGGAATTGATGGTGGTGTTTGTAAATGTGTGCGCTTAATTTTACGAAGTGTTCTGTGCTATAAAGCTCATTTCTTTTTCTTTCACCCAACACTTTGTAAATCATATCCATGCTACTATTATTTCTCACTTCAGCATAGCATTTCATAATGTTAACCTAACATATTTCACTTTTCCAGTCCCTGCTGTGTATCTCCAAAGCCGTCAACTCCATTCACTGCAATGTTGCCTTAAACATTTCCAAATATATGCCCTGCCCTTAAGAGTGGAGTTGCCTGGTAGTGTAGGGAGTAAACATACTTACTGTCACAATTACTGCCATAGTTTATTATTTTTACCCCCAGAATGGCTATATTAGTTTAAACATCCCCCAGCTATGTGAAAAATGTTTTTCCCCCAAATCACTGCCAAAATTTGGTGTTATTCTCCTTTCTAATTTTCATCATCCTTATATAATATGAAGTTATATGTTGTTATTTTTATGTAGACTTTCTTGATATCTAGTGAGTTTTGATCTTTTTTTTTTTTTTTTCCCTTCTTTTTAAAACATCCTTTGCTGTTATGGAAATTTACACCCTAATTAATTCTTACTTTAGTTGTTGAAATGTTGAAATATTCTAACTGGAGCCTCTTTCTCCTTCCTCCTCAGCCACCTTTACTCAGCACAGCCAGATAATCCTCTTAAAATTGTTAAATTGTCACATGGGTCCTCTACTCAGTGGCTTCTCATTGTCTGTGGTATTCAGCAAACTCTTGTGTGAATTCCCCCATCTCCCCATGTGCTCTGTTTCACCGTGTGTTTGTGGTTTTGGCCCACACAGCTCCCCATGGCCCCTGATACTTATTGGATCTCCTCACCCTGTTTTACATGAAATGCCATCCCACGCCTGTCAGAAATCCTCCTCATTTTGTTTTCTAGTTTCGATACTTATCAAACTTTTGTATGCATATACTTTTTAAAAAAGATTTTATTCATTATTTTTAGAAAGAAAGGCAGGGAGAAAGGAAGAAAAGGAGAGAAACATCAGTGTATGATTGTTTGCACATACTTTTAACAGTCAAGTTGACCAACAGTTTGTTAAATCACACACACACACACACAATTCTTTGTTCCTTCCCCCTATTTTTTAGTCTCTGAGCAACTACTCTTAACTGTTTTATCTGGTTCTTTTGATTTTTAAATTTTGTATTTCAGATATGTTGCATACATTTTTTCTTTTTATTTCCTTTAGTGTTGGGCCTTACCCACGGATGGCCCGATTAGTAACATGAGGATTTAGCTATTTCAACCCCAGGCTCTGCTCCACTCATCCCCCCTCTCCCTGTGACCAAACACAACTTTCTTGTCTCTCCAGTGTAGTCACCCCAACTTTGGGTAGATCAGTATTGAATGTTTACCTAATTACACCTAGGGAGATGCTACTCAAAGTTGTGCTGTATACAATGATTACGTTTCCTTTGCTATAAATGTCATTGTCTGCTTTGATCCTTGGCTCTAATTCTCCCTGTGCATTTAGAGTCATGAGATGTTCTGTCAGGTTCTTCTTGGAGCTTCAGGCCTGCTCTGCCTTGTCCTGGGATCTCCATACCTGTCTTTTCTTCTCTCTTGGGCTCTCTGTCTCCTCATCTCATCAGTAGTCCTTTTTCATTTACTCCCCGCTTTGCTGTGCATTTCCTCCTACTTGAGGAGAAAGGTTCTAGGAGAGGTAACATTTTTGACACCTAGTGTATTTAGAATATTCTTCCATTTTATACCTGATTGATAGTGTGATTGGGCCTGGAATTTAGGATTGGAAATAATTTTCCTTTGGGATTTTTAAGGCAGTCTTCCACTCTAGTTTCCATTGGATGGCATTAGAATTCTCAATACTTTTATTAACGACCTTTTCTGCCACGACTCTTGTATTTCCTCTTTCTCTGAAATCTTGTAGAAGTGTCTTCTTGTCCTATGTGCCCTGACTTCCTCAGTGATGTGCCTGCCTTTGTGTGGTCTGTTCCCATTAAGTTTACAAGGTACTTAGTTGGTCTTATCATTCATAAACTTCAATCCTTGTTTCAAGAACTTCTCCCCCACACCATACAGAAATCTTGTTATCTAAATTAAATCATTTACTGGGTTCAGATAGCAAGCAACCTGATAGAGACCTGTCAGAGGATCCAGAGGTATTGTTTTCCCTGGAGATTACTACTGCAAAATCATTTGCATCATCTATTTAGTTCTTGAGTTCCAAGAATGAGAGTTGGAGGAGCAAGGGGGTCTGTGTTTGGTTGACGCTGCCCTCATCTCCACTTGCTGTTTTCCCTTTAATTCTCACATCCCAAAGTCCTGTGCTGAATTTCGATTTTTTAATTATTTTGCTTGTCTTTTCTGTCTTTTGTACTACTTTGTAAAAGTTTGTGTCATCACACTATGGTCAACTAATATTTGACAAAGGGGGAAGGAACATCAAATGGAGTAAAAACAGTCTCTTCAACCAATGGTATTGGGAGAACTGGTCAGCAACATGTAAAAAGATAAAACTACACCACCAACTTACATCATACACCAGAATAAACTCAAGATGGATAAAGGATATAAATATAAGCAGTGCCACCATAAAGGTCCTGGAGAAAAATATAGGCAGCAAATTTTCAGATATCCTACGCAGAAATACGTTTACTGATACTTCACCAAAAGCAAAGGAAATCAAAGAATGAATCAACAAATGGGACTATATCAAATTGAAAAGTTTCTGTTCAGCTCAAGAAAATATCAGCAAAATTCAAAGGGAACCAACTGTATGGGAAAACATAATTGCCATCTCAGACAAGGGTCTGATCTCCAAAATATATAAAGAACTAATGCGACTCAACACCAGGGAGACAGACAGCCCAATTAAAAAATGGGCAAAGGACCTGAACAGACAACTCACTGAGGAAGATATACAAAGGGCCCAGAGGCATATGAAAGAATGCTCAACATCACTAGTCATCAGAGAGATGCAAATTAAAACCACAA